>JAIUZE010010131.1:0-63686 GCA_022085475.1 Heliosperma pusillum | reverse complement strand
TTTCCACCAAGCCTATACCAAAAATACTCAGTAGAACTTCTATAAGAGATCACTTAACCTCAAAAGCAATTTACACCTTAAGATATCATTCAAATCTTCTCACCAATACCAGCTAGTCCCACAAAGGCATAATTCACAAGACAACGCTAATATTATCGAACTCGTAAATCCATAAGATTAAGACATCAACACTCATTCAACCTTACACCATAAATTCCCATAAATTATACACACATATAAATTGTAGCAGAAAATACGAGATTTTAAAAACTTTTAAAGTAAAACTGAAAATGTCACTAAACCATAAAACCAAAACATAGTTAAGAAATACTTTATTCAAAATGTAATCAAAATAAACACAAGGTATCCCGTTCCCTTGGTAAATACACAAATAAAATAACACAACTATTATAAACTACAACGCTAAGGGTGACTCGCTGTAAGCACAACGCTCTCTAGCTCACTAGTTAAAACCCCATGCAAACACCAACCTGCAACTAGTTCATTCGTTAAAAATGAATGTCACATTCAGTTGGGAGTAACTCGGGGTTCTCTTAGCCATATTATATCAAAACTCACAAAACAAGAACGATACAAACCTATTTCAACATGAGCAATCAATCCGATTTCATAACATATCAGTAAATATAAGTTAATACATCATGCGACCATAAGTAGCTTTACGACAATGATAGTGCAGATAAATCAACAAATATAAATCATGTGAGAGAATGATAAGCAATACCATATACATATGAGGAAAAATAGAGAGATGACAATGATAGACCCCCAGACGAGGGAAAAGACTCCTTGGCAATCGTATATGTACTAGATGGCTTGCGTCTTACCACTATCAACCATACGATCAAACAAGTTAGAAGCAAGGAAAGACAATACCATGGGAACATCAACCTATGTGACTCACCAAACAACCATCCAAAACAATCTTATGGGCACTGGGTGGCTTGCATCTCACCCTAATGTTGATATGATCGTAGACTCGAAAGGGAATACGAAACACATCATATATACAATCCAAACATACTCTCACGCTAAATGAAATTAAATGCAATAACATCGTTACTTTGCAAGACAAGACGAATAAGTCTACGGGATAAACGTTTACTTGTCCAAACTCTAGGGATGAGCTTTTCCCGATTCGACATGTGATAAACGTTTTGCATCCAAGACTCGGTCGATAGAACGTAAGCCGAGTACCACGAACTCGACAGAACGACACGAAAGTGGCGGAAAGAGTTCAAGCACCCTAATTCGGCTTATCGGCACAGAAGAGGCGGTCAAGATAAAACAAGTAAGTACGTTACTTGATATGACACCACCTCGCACAAATACAACATTTGACGGCTGGCTCGATCAACGCTATACGCTTGTCTCCTAACAACGTCGCCATATTCACACTACTGTATGCAACAAGCACAGGTGAAATCATCGCTTCGACATTAAATCCGAAAAGTATAAGGGTAAAAATGTGGAATGAGAGTTCAACTCTATCCAACAATCATGACTCAACCGACTACTCAAGGTCTACATGACATACATTCGTGAGACAATCCAAAATTGACATCAAACATGTAAATGAGATATAAGATAGATGTAAAATGATAAAAAAAAAAATAGTCAATAGATATTAAAAAAAGCATTGGAAAAAGTTTAAGAAGCATAATCGATAAGAAACATAAATCCCATCCCAAAACATCATCTTGGTAATCCTATAAAACAAGGGTTAGCTTTAAAGGCTCATAACTAGAGTTATAGAAATAGGAGTGCATAAATTCTAAGTTTAGGTTATATATTATCCTCTTATGGCTCTTATGGTTCCAACGGTAGATCAGACGCCCAAAAACAAGCAATAAACGGAGGAGGTATGGACATTTTATAAAAGTCGATCAATGATGAGAACTTTCAGCAGCTCACTCAATCGAGTGGGGGTACTACTCGGTCGAGTGGGGCACCACTTGGTCAATAAGGATAAAACTCGGTCGAGTAAACACGAGCTGGAATGGGTTTCTCAAGTGCACTCGGTCGAGTGGGGTCTTACTCGGTCGAGTGGCCATGCTACTCAATCGAGTAATAGTCTTACTCGGACGAGTGGAATTGCTACTCGGTCAAGGTGGCCTGTACTCGGTTGAGTAGATCTTCTACTCAGTCGAGTAGGTACATGGACAACAACTATTATGCACAAAATCATACGATACACAAAACAACGACGTTTCTAATGCGAATTCGTCTTAAACATCAACAAAACCATCATGTGAATTACAACATAACCAAGGCTAACATTAAAGGTGAAAAATAAACATGTATTGATGATTATAAACATATAATGATAACCATAAACATGGAATTAAACTCGATATCAAGAGATTAACAACATGATACCAACATCAAACACCCAACAACATGTGAACCACAAACAACTCATTCAACATCAAACAATCCATATTTTCAGGATAAGAATACCTGAAGACTAAATCATTAACAAGATAAACATCAAATCTAAGATAATTAACTACTGAAACAAAGTAGTATCGAGTAACCTATCTACATAACCTTTTAGCACTTCAAATCTTTGATTCCCAAGCTAACCATCAACACCCATGAATTCATTGACCCAAATCTTCAAGATTAATCCTTTTAACGTCAATTAACGAGGTAAGACAAAGGTCACGAAATGCTGGAAAAATGGGTTTGAAAGACGTTCTAAGATTCATATGTTTCTTACCTAGAAATAAAAAGGAAGGTGAGAGGATTTTGGAACATCGAACGGATCTAAAGTTGGTTAAAACATAAAGATTTTATGAGATTTTTAATGGAGGAAGAGGGTATAGGAAAACTTCAGATTTTTGTTGGAGGAAGGAGAGAGATAAAAATGCTGAAAAATATGAAGAAGGAACCCTAATAAAGGGGCCTTGCGTTGGTTTAAAAGAAGGCCATTGGTTTGTTGAGTCCCAATAACAAAAGTACTAGGTTTGAGACTCGATTTTGTTCTCAAATACACATGCTACGACTTTTTAAGAGGCTTTTCGGACAATATAAAAACCAATTTGATTTAGAAAACAAAAACACAATTATAAAAGTATAAAATCAAATAAATAATATTCCAAGTAAAGTTGAGTTTTATTAAATTAGCGATCATAATAAATTACCCCTTATAATGCGTGTGTTACAAGTACCTTTTATGGACTCGCGATTAAAGTATAATCACATTGTCTGGTTTTAACAACACAGTCACCCGTGTGTGTTCCCTTGTTTGTCACCTTTACTTTGTGCAATCCCGTGCCAATTCAAGTTATAATGTGGGTCATTTTGTCATTGGTAAGGTTCCTACAACGCCCGTCCATAATGGTCAAGAAGACCCATCCGTCAACATGTTCACCTTCGAGGGGTTAAGCGTCGTAGTCATAAAGCTTCAAGTCACCATCAAAGAATTGAGCACTCGTATGGTCAATCTCGAAAACCTGGAATCTGCATGGCTTGCATACTTAGATGCGACTCAGACGTTCCGACTCGACCCGTAATCGATGTGGGCATAGCCCACTACCTTTAAACAAAAAAAAATATAACTCGTAAGTGTGTACGAGTTTTAATTCAAATATTGAGTTACTGGGAATAAAAGTGTAAATTTGGTTGTTCCGGCCCAGAAATGGGCAACAAGAACCACAAAACATTCGAATTCGAGACGGGACGCCACGCAACCGCCTCAAGAGCCCTTAAGTGTGCACATCACGGCCTACATGGCCAACATAGGGTAGGGGTTAGGGTTTCATTTTCTCCCTTATTTTTCCTATATAAGGAGATCAAGGCTAAAGAGAAAGAATAACAATAATTCTTATTCTTTATCGTTCTAGAAAGCTTTTCTCTACAAATTTCTAAAAATTATGAATACTCTCTATGGAGCCATGAAATCGTGGTCTCTTGACTTTAAATTACAGGATTAGAATCTCAAGGCTTACTTGAGGCGGTATTGCAACAATTAATCCCACAAAGGTAAATACAGCCTCAAACTTCTTTTCTTGATGAATGCTTGAAAATGTGGTACACTAACCACCATGTCTTTGCCTTTTGCGGGAAGATGTATGCCCTCTTCCCGAAGATTATACCATCCTAGGGGGATGAAAAATCAAACAAACACCCGTCACTCTCGAATCTCAGGAAGAATGGGTGAACAAGTACCGCGACTTCTTGGGCTTATCGGCTGAAGAGACGCGTACTATTGTGATACACGGGTTTCGTGATCCTTTCCAAGCTGTGGTGCACGGGTTACCACGGCTGGAGAAACGAGGAACAAGCGTGAAAACACGCATTTGTGGAGTCGCCACCAACTTTTATGAGAAGTTGGAATCGTTCGAATACTTTATGTCATGTCAAGACACAAAGGAATGACATGAACACTAAGAACTCGTTACCCTTAGCATTCTATGTCTAGAATGACTCTCGTGGATGCCAATGAAAACGGATGTTCACAGAGATCTGGAGTAAGGGGTGAGGGTACGTATTAGGAAGTTCTTTAATCGAACACCTAATCCCGCCCGCCTCGATAGCGGCCTCTACTAATGATTAGGGAAACTCTTTTGTACTCGATATGTTGTTGGTTATATGCATGCAATGCAACATCCACAGTCGTTTAACCCTAGCATGTGAATTAACTATGTCGGTTGAACATATAGTTTAGCAATCAATTGAGTCGAAATAGGAATTTAGAATCAATTGCATGTGAGAACACAATTAATTAAATCATACAATGATTAAATAGAACTATAAAAGAAATATTACAATTTATTACAACGAATATGGGATCTATGTCGTAAATATGTTTGAAAGATTAATTGAAACAAAGAAAAGATTTAATAAAACTAAAACGAATAAGATTAGCAGTGATAATACGAATAATAGTCGGTTTATTACCTAGTTAAACTACGTCAAAGCAAACCAGGAAGATCAGAGACATAAACCAGCCCGGAACAAGCGCAACAGGAGGTGCGTCCTCTGGAAGAGGCGCAACACTCTGTGCGTCTGTTCCAGAGTTGGGTTCTGGCTGTAAATCCAGAATCGCAAACAGTTAGTATTTTGTTGGTATTACGGTTTATTAATGATCTACAAGTCGAATTTAAATGATTTAACAGATTAAATAATACTAGTTATATCAGAACCGAATCTAGAGACCAAAAATAGACGGATCTAGCCTCTAAAGACACAATTTGATTGATTACAAAAACCCACTAATATCGACTATTAGGGATTTAATCCAAGTATTAAATAACATGTAATAAGAAAATTAAAATAAATAATGAAAGAAAATGTTTTGAAATCGATTTTGACATAAATCTGACATGAATCTTACATTAATTAAAATAAAGTACAAAAGATGGGATTAAACACCTTCAGACTTACATGTTGACGACACGAGATATGAACTAAAGTTATCGATTTAGCGACAGCTCGACTCGAATGTAAAGAAAGTGCCCTCGTAAGAGGAACGACAGATTAATTAAGTTGATTAAAATTGATTATTGTTGAGTTGGTCAAATTGGTAGGTCAATGCAATAACGTGACATGTACCCAGAAGGATCTGAGCTTACGTGGTCGTTCGATCAAGCACGTAGTTGTCAAAATGCTTAGAGAAAGGTCTAGAATGCAAAGAAAGAGAAAGAAGGGGCGGAATACTAGCGTGCCTTGAAAGTGAGCACGAACCTCTCCTTATATAGGGAGAAATACGAAGAGTTTTGGAATAACTCGAACACGGAAAGAAATCTGGAAAATATTCCGAAAACAGGCAAAAGAAGCTGGGGAAGAGGCGCAGCAGGCACTGCGACCCTTGGAAGAGGCGCAGAGCCCGCTGCGTCGTTTCCCAAGCAGTTTCCTACTTTGAAAGAAAGATTTCCGCGTTTCTTTATGGGAATTGCGGTTGATTTCGAATTCTTTTATAAATAAAATATGAATATATTTTACGAAAAGGATAAGTTTTGAAACATTAAAATATCCGGAATATTCTCGAGCGTTCAGGCACGGTTTTAAAAGACGGTTTATAGAAAATGAAGCGGCTTTTTTTGTCCCGTACTCCAAAATGACTCTAATGACTGTCAAAACGACCGTATCGGTACGTAGATGACGACCAAGGGGTAGACACAAATGTTTGAGCTATCACTTGACGATAAACTTACGAATTGTCACAAATCGTTCCGCATATTAAACATGCGGCCCAATCATCACTGGGTGGTTGGCGGAAGGTGTAGATTTGAGGTATCTACAACTATCATTGATGGGGGACGAATAGACCTACTTGTGATTTAGCATAAATTTTTTCGTTTTGCCCAGGTAAGGCCGAGTTTATTGCAATTGTTGAACAAATGGAAACTCACCGGAATCTAACTTGGCTCATTCTGGTCGAGACTACTATCGCTGGGTTGGAAACTAGAAAGGCTAACCCAAATGTTGTGCTAACTGGATCAACCCGGTTTCTACAGGCCTGTTTTCTTTGACTTTTTCTCTTTTTTCGTCTTTTTCTTTATTTCCCACCTTCTTTATTTTCAGTGGGTTTTACCTATTTTGACCCGCCTTCTTTCTTTTCAGCAAGCTTTTCATGTTCCACTAGACTTACCTTCTTCCCGGTCTTTACAGGTGTGGTTGTTTAAAAGACCCGGGTTGGTTAATCCAAAAACACGCCCATAATCATATCATGTAAATGGCTTCACTTCACGATACCGACAACGTGTCAGGTGGGTAATAATGCACCTTACTGGAACAAAATATTGATGAATTGCACATTCGTTGGGCCTTGCGTTGGCTTCGCCTTACTTCATTTACTGGCGTAGCTGACACTGATAGGATGAGACGTCTCACCTTATTGGGCCTGGATCACTTTACCCACAATTATCTTAACCGATTACTATGACAATTCAGTCGTTAGCAGCGGATTCCCGCAGTTGAGCCCACAACCAGAAAAGAATGCTTCAACACATTTCTGTCACACTCCTTAGAAAAGACAAAGCCAGAGCTGCACCTCTTCTAAGAAACGCAGCCAGTCTGCGCCTCTTCTAAGCAAGACATAGCCGTTGTTGCACTCTGGATCAAACTCGTCACATATTTTGCGAAATAGAAACCTCGGGTCTATATAATTCAACACATCGTAGTTGATTTTCATAGGCCTTAAGCGAAAACTAATGCAAGGGCTTAATTACTATAACTAGTAAATTCTTTTTTTTTTCTAGCTTCTTGGGATATAAAGTAAGTATTAAGGGTTAAAAATCTAATAGTCCAACATTTCAAATTCTGTAATTAGTGTGATTACATCATTTTCACAAAATTCCTTCATTTTTGTCTGGAAAGTTCTACAGTGTACCCCGAATTGTTTAGTTCTTTATGGTGTACCACCTACATTTGTGAAATTTTACGGTGAACCCCTGAACTCTATATAGTTGCCTACACAATAAATATTATTGATTGTCTTTGCTAAATTAGTTTCTTAGTTGATCCATTAAACTGTCTCTTTATTGTTTCAACTACTCGAGTACCTACTCAATCACTTATTAGTCCGCCAAATAACCCATTAACCCACCAAATAATATACAAATATAACTACCAATTCATGAAATCTCCATTATTTATCTAGAATGTTTTTAATAGTAGTTTTTGCTTACTAAAAGTGATATGTGATGTATCTTATAGAAGATGGTGACAAGACATTAATGAGATAAAAAATCTTGAAGTACGGTTTTTTAAAAAGTGATAAAGTTAATGTAGAGTTGAAGTAGATCACCATGGATAAATAAGTAAAAAGTTTGGGTATTCAACGTAGGTTATAAAAAAGAAAGGGGTACAACATAGAAAACCGAAAAAACACAGGGTACACCGTAGAATATCTCTTATTGTTTTTAGTCTCAATCAAGATCCATATTTCCTATTAAACTTGTTAATATAATGTAGTACTATTAAATCAAAAATTCAAAAAATTTACTAGAATAAAAAAAACAAAGAAATAGGATTAACACAATATGAAAAAAATCAAGATTTGAAGGGGGGGAAAGATGAAAAGGTTCACTTGACAATACGAAAGTATTAGCGAGAAACTGAGAATTATATTTGTTTGCATAAATTTCACTAGTAATTTGATATTCATCAGTACATTATTGTGTAGCTCCACACATAAGTAGGAAAGAGTGTTAATATGAAGCAAATTAATATTTAACAATGTTTTATAATATTAGAAGGTAACTAAATAGTTCAGAAAATGTAATGAGTAGATTTAAGAATTTTCCAAAAAAACTATAGTGTAAATTAATTTCTTTTTTAAAAAAATATATTACACATTTTAATATCTTAACATTATTAGGAAAAAATTCCCGGACTCCTGTGGAGAATATAATTATTTGGGGCTTAACGCAATTGCCTAAATTAATTGGAACATATATGACTCAATCACATGAGTAAGGCATGGTCATGTGGTGTGAGTAAATCAAAATCATATTTTTGGCCTAATATAGGCACTCTAGAAAATGTCGTATAAGGAGGGTTGTACTGAAAGAGAGGCATATCGACTCACGAAAAACATATACACATTTTTATACAAACGTTTTTATTAAAATTATTATGATTCAGAAAAGAAAAATCAAATTATTATGATTTCACCAAAAAAAATATAAAATACAAATATTTTGATTAGAATGATAATATGAAAATAATTCAGGATATTTATTCGCTATGTTAATATTTGGTTTTTAGCTAATTGAATTTGTCTTCTATATAAAATAGATGAAATAATATTCATAAATTGAATTAGAAAGAAGTAAAAACACAAATTCATGTACTAAAATACCCATTTTAAAAAAAAAATGAATAACTATCATGATTAACAATAGATATTATTTATCTTAGTTAATGGTTTTATATAATTGTGTGAAATCTCTTATGAGAAGAATTATTAATGTAAAAAGCAAGTATATGAGTAATATAACTGGTGTTACACCATCCTAGTCTTACGCTTAAAAATAGGGTATATATATATAAAGTAAAGATGCATAGTTTTCAAACAGAATGAGCGAAATGTATTCCGTTGTTAGATCTATGATCTACATATTCTTGTAAAAAGCATTTCAGAAGCAATTTGTTGTTTGATAATGATAATGGCAATCACGACCAATTCTTTGTCCTTTTCCATTTTTGTAAGCCCCTTAAACTTTTCGTCAATCTTTGTTGCACATAATGAAACATATTTTATGTTTTTTGTTCACTAATAATATATGCTTCTTCATTCATAACAGAATTCAGGATTCCTATCTTCTGCCGGAAGCTTTTCATTGAATCGGATATGTGCCTCCGATCATTCCATGGCAAGTTATTTTGCCATTGAAACACTTTTAGATGGATCTAATTTTTAGTTAATTCTTTATATTACACATTACTAAATTATCCTATTTTGTATGGAGTATGAATGTTTATGAGGTAGCCTTCAGAAAATATTTCCATCACTGCATTATATTTTAATTAGAAAAATACAATACATTGTCACACTGCTACTCATATATAGTTTAGTGGAACAAGAATGTGAGGAATGCCTGGTAATTGAGCTACTTCCATCACTTGTTCCTGAGTTTAACTTCATGGGAAGTCTAATTAACGGGTTTAATGACATACCCACCTCCATTTCCAGACTAATTAACTTATCTCTTTATTTCTTTGCTTTGCTTTTCTTCTTCTTCTTCTTCCTCTTGTTCTTGAGGAGTAACTAACAACTACATATGATAAGGTGTATTGTTGCAATTCTTGTTATTTCTGGAGGTGGATAGCCTGACAACTCAGCCTAATCCTGTTAATCCAATATTCACACCCTTTTCATTTTCTTTATTTCTATTCCACGAAATTTTAACACCAATTCTTATTAAAGACTAACACTTTTCGTCATAAGTTGAAGACGGCCAAAAGTTCACCATTTTAATAGAAAAAAATGACCATATTTACTTCTTTTTTAGCTTGTGACGAAATTTTACTTGTTTTCAACAAGACTTCTTTAACAACTACATTTTTTGTCAATTGCCAAACTCACAACCTTTCAAATAAAACCAACTTAAATTTGTCGGTTGCTAAACTCACAACCTCTCAAATTAAACAATTTTTTCAATTAGTAATGAGAAATTGGGTGGTGAAAAGGTGTTTAGTTCATTAATTACCTAATCATGAACCAAATTAATTCTTTTTCACATTTTTTGGACTTTTTTTATTATGGGTTTGTGTCATTTATAAACTATTGTTCATGGGTTTTTTTGTGGTGGATGGATGATAGCAAAGGAAAACGGCACAGGCGTAGGTGTCTCAAATTATGGGTTAATTACATAATCATGAATCAAATTTCAAAAGTCATGGTAGTTAATAGTCTTAGTACCATGATATTGTTTCTTTGTTAAACAGCCATAACTGGTAACTACTTAAATTCATAAGTTGATTTGATTTTGAATTATTGAATTATATAAGGTGGTAAGGCTTGGTAATTTCAAGGTTATAACACTATCTTAAACCTCTAATTCTTTGCAGTGTATTCTTGTGTCGAAAGTATTTAAAAAGAAAACATTTTCTTATGACCCGTTATAAAATTTGTCTAGGATTACATCGACTAACTATTACTTCACATTTTGTAGTAAGAAAAACAGAAAGGTATGTATGTGAATATGCAAGTTTTAATAACCATTAGTTCATCTTGTAGGAGAATGTCATTCTCGGGGAACTACCAAATGGAAAACCAATGACGATTTTAAAAGACGATGCAAATACTCATCAAGACGTAGCTTATCAACCAAAGCACCCACCATTAGTTAAAGCACTTAAAGATGAAATTTGTCAAAAGCCTGCAACATTTCAATTCCCTGGACACAACAGAGGTCACTTAGCTCCAAGCTCACTAACCAAACTCATTGGGATGGACCCGTTCATATACGATGTGGGAGAAATTGATGACCTTGCATCTCCACAAGGCCCAATTTTGGAAGCTCAAAGGCAAGCAGCCGAGTTGTTTGGTGCGTCAGAGACCTGTTTTCTGGTTGGAGGAACAACATGTGGTGTAATTGCAGCAATTATGGGGACTTGTGGGCCTGGAGACACCATCATTCTTCCTCGGAATTGTCACATATCGGCCATATCTGGGTTGGTCTTGTGTGGAGCCATTCCCAAGTATATTTTCCCAGATTATGATTTCGACTGGGAAGTAGCTACTTCAGTCTCACCAACTGAGGTATTATTCAAATATTAGTACTTCTTATACAAGTTTTGCTTTGTTCGAATGTATGGAACCAACAAATAAATTAGCATTTTATGCAAGGGAAAAAGAAATTTCTTCAAAGAAAATGGAAATTAGATGGTAATCCAGACCTTCACTAAATAGGGATCCGATTATTTGCAACTGTCGCATTTGGTCAATATCTTATTCTCAAATTTTGACCTTTAAGGCAATTATAATATATCGGAAGAAGTATTTCTCATTGTAGTATGTTACCATCAATATTTTACGTTTTCTATTCCATATTGTTTGTGCAAATGCGACTCTAACATCTAACATTACATATATAACAGGTTGAGAAGGCAATCAAGGAACTCGAATTGGAAGGCAAAAAAGCAGGTGCAGTATTTATCACCTCCCCAACATATCATGGCATATGCAGTAATGTCAAGGACATTTCAAGCATATGCCACTCTCGTGGCATTCCACTAATCGTGGATGAAGCTCATGGAGCCCACTTTGGATTCCACCCAAACCTCCCAATCTCGGCCCTCCACCAAGGCGCTGACATAGTCATTCAATCCACTCATAAAGTACTCCTTTCCCTTACTCAATCATCAATGTTGCATTTATCCGGTGATCTTATCGACCGAGAACCCATTATCACCTGCCTAAGAACACTCCAAAGCACTAGTCCAAGCTTCCTACTACTAGCCTCACTAGATGCCTCCACTGCTCATATCAAACAAAACCCGCCTCAGGTTTTCGATAATTCAATTCGTCTAGCAAACGAAGCCAAAACCCGACTGAAACAAATCCCAGGCATCTCAATCCTGGACTCTCCGTTCCTTCAAGAGTTTCGATTACTAGACCCGTTACGAGTAACAGTCGGAGTATCTGGTTTAGGATTAACCGGGTATGAAGCAACCGAATTGATATACAAAGATGAAAGAATTCTTCCAGTACTACCAGGATCACGTGGAATTACATTCTTATTTACTCCAGGAACTTGTAGAGATCATGTGAATCGACTCATATCAGGGTTTAATAATTTATCGAAGAACAATCAACGAAAGAGGAAGAACCAAGGAACGACTAATCGATTTGGAGTAAAGCCATTAATGGACATTAACGTTAAGCTTAATCCAAGAGATGCCCATTTTGCCAAGAAAAAAAGGGTGGGAATTAGGGATTGTTTAGGGAAGATTAGTGGGGAATTAATATGCCCTTATCCACCTGGAATTCCAGTAATGATTCCTGGAGAAGTGATTTCTGAGAAAGCTTTGAAAATGGTGATTCAAGCTCAAATTGATGGTGAGAAAGTTAGTGGTGCTTCGGATCTTACTCTTTTAACTATTCTTATTTGTGATGTTTGAAGATTTCTTTAATTTTGGAGGTTTATCAATTTTGTCTTTGAAATATTTTTGATTTGGGGATTAGGATATGTGGCATTCAATATGGGATTTAACTACTCCATAATTCATGAGTAACCACTTATTTTAATATCAACCGTAATGTGCAAACGCTACCTTTTTGTGGTGTTACTATCGTTGGCTATCGGGTAAACCTATGGTAAGATATGTACCACTAATTTTTGTTTAGTTAATATGAGTCATCATAATTTTATTCCTTCAAATACAACATTTTATTTTAGTCAATTATTTACATATTTTATTAATAGATGTTTTATGGTTACGTTTTCTTTTTAATCATATTTTACTTTGTTATACTCCCTCCCATCAAAACCAAAGGTAACACTTTCTTTTGGGTGGTCTTCGAGGCAGTACTTCGATCGTATTTTTCTTCATTTGTACGTAACTTTTTCGTAGGAAAAATAAATTTTCATGATAGACTTTTAATAACAAATCTATACATATAAGTTCTGTCTTTCAAAGTTTCACACTTTTAACGATATTCTTGGTCAAAGTTTTTGAAGTTTGACTACCAAAAAACTAATGCTACCTTTGGTTTGGATGAGATGGAGTATCACACTATATTAAATAACATTTGCAAAAACTATATGCGCTTGGGTCATGAAATAGAAGATAGAAAGTAAGGTATCATAACCCATGTGTTTAGGTCTTGCAAAACCTATGTACATTTATTTTATATATTGAACTTTCTGCAAGGAAAGAAAAAAATATGTTTTACTTCATCGAAATAGAGAAAGTATAATATAAATGTCTACTCAGGGACATCGGCTAACAACCGGATACAGTAACCAACGTGTTCAATTATTAGTTAGTCACATCATGTCAAATTTGGTCAAAAGTTTTTTTAAAAAAATTCGATCTAAGTATATGAACTAACGTCAAAAAGTCATTGATCTCCACCACAAACAGATAAACAAAGAAAAAAAAACACATAATCGTGCAAAGTTCTTTTACAGCTAAGCTAGTAAAAAATGTGTTGCACGTTCCAATAAGATTGATTAGAGATTTCAAGAGCTAAGAATCACTGCTGGTCCAAACTTTAAAATTTGAGTATGGTCTAAAATTTGGATTGATTATACTCAACTCAAACTTCACGTAAGATGTGCTGGACTATCTTGAATATACTCGACTGAAACTTTACAACTGACCAACCCAATTAACTTGGTCTAAAATAACTTGATCAAAACTAGCTTGTATTGATCCGAAATGACTTTTGAAAAATTATTTTGAAACTGCAATTAGTATTATGTCATTAAAAATAAAGAATTTAATACATAACATGCTTTAAACAGACAATTTACCATAAACACACTTTTTTTAGTCCAATAAAATAATAAAATCTCTCTAAATCGCTTAACATAAATGACATTATCTTGAGTAAGCTAGAGTAAGACCTGACACAAATATATGATACACTTAAATAGACTCGACTGCTATGTTTACTAGATCCATATGGTTCATAGTTTTCTCTCATTTTCATTATCTTTTATCTCACTTATTGATGTAAAAGTTCCATAAGGTCTTGAAATAGTGATATAAAAAATATTAATATAATTTCTTCTAAAAACGTTTCACAAATTCTCATTGTAGACGTACAAAATCTGTCTCTTCAAAGAGACCTCTCACAAAGAGTAAGTGAGGGGAGGGGGCAAGTGAAAGAGGGGTTATGAGAGGTCATAAGCTGAAAACGGTCACAAGCAAGACGGATTGAAAAAAGTTATAGTTCAGATAAATATTGAACAACATATTTCATAAACTCAACTTTCAACCCAAAATATAACCTACTTCATAATATAAATAGTCAAGTGTCAACGCAAGCAAAATTGCAGGATTAACGTTTAAATCTTTGTTACAATAAAATACATAAACAACTTCAATATTGGTCTTCTAAAAACATAGACAAATGCATATAAAAAAACATACACATAATAAATAATTAAATAATCATATTAAAATATGCAACATGGATTATCTAACTTTTCTATTATAGATCCGTCAAATGGATGCACGACGTTTACAAAGTTTTACCTTCTAGTGTATGATTTATAAATTGTAAATTGTCATTATTTTTTTTAAATATTTCTCATCATTGTAATTTGATTTGAGAAAAAAAATTAATCAATAAAATTAGTGAAGAAATTTAATCAGTGACATGCAATGTATATTTTAATAAAATATTTTTTTGCATAAATTTAATGATTTTGTTTTATAATTTTTTTTTAATAGCATATTTTTAAGTTACAATTTATCTTACAAATAATAAATTTTACCACAAAGAAACCTAAACACAAAAATTTAAATAGGGGGTGTCTCAAAAATAGGAAAGTATATATCTAGAAGAGTATCATCATTCTATATAATTAAAACAGGAAGTTTTCGAGCAATATTAGAGAGTCCAACAATTGTGAAACACTTTCGAGCTCTCACATTAAAGTTAAATTTTCAAGGAATATTAGAGTCTCTAACTTTTAGAAACTACCTTAATTTAACAAATAAAAAAAGAGTATAAATATTTATGTGATTGAAACTCTAATTAAATTAATAGATTTCAAAAATTAAATGTAATACATATGTAGAAGATAATTATAGGTACGTATTTATTCACATAGTTTACAAAATTAGTTAGAGTCTTATAGCATCTATGAGATAAAGTTCAGGAAACCAATCAAAACTTTAGTTTATGTTCAATGGCAATTAGGACACTATATATTTAGTGTATATATAATACATATTTGAACTTCCAAACAAATGAACAATAGTTTCGTTCATAACTCAATATAGTTAGTTTTTTCATGATAATTTATTTTCTATATGCTTAGCTATTTTATAGACCTAACTTTATTTGTCATATTCGATTTTTCTAATGAGCATTCATCATGTTGGCATGTACAATTATGGAATCGTCATTGGAGGCTACTCAACTTAGCAGTATTCTTGAATAATTCAAGACGGTAGCAGCAGTACCATTATTAGCAGCACACCATCAACAGTGACATTGTGTTCTTCCTTTGTTATGAACTATCTTTCAAAGATAATTTTCTCATTGTTTCCGACTTTTTGGGCAGTGAATTACGGATTCTCTTACAATATTTCAAAGTTTGGTGTGGTGCCTAATTTACCCCAAATCGACAACACGAACACATGAGTAATTCGACCCTAATGTTGTCTGATCATGAACACATGAGTAATTTGGTGAATGCAACTATGAAGAAGATTTGAATGGAGGGAACTTGAATGCACAATCAGCCGACAACCTTAATGTCAAAACAAGAGCAAAGCTAACATTGATTTGATTTTTATTCATATCCATACGTGTAAGTGTATAACTATAATTTGAGTAATTTATGTCTAGCAAAATGTTGATATTTCATATAGCACAAAATTGTGTATTCGATGAGTATTGACACGTCACACATCAAAACCGATACTCCGTAATAACTTGTGTTGTGATACACTACAAAGGGAACTAATCTATGAAGTCCGAATAAGTGTATTTCTAATGGCATTTGTGCTCCATGCAATTATGCAAGGCGGTAAAACACTCAAAATAATAAAACAAAGAAATTGTATGCAGGTTAGACTCTAATGTCCAGGGAACTAATTATATTACAATAATTTAGTTTGTTTAGGACTTCTTGGGCAAGAGTTTGATTAAGAATTATAACGTAATTTAATTATAATGGTCATAATCAATATGCAATAATATACATTTGGGTCAAATAAAATTGGGTATTTTGAAGACGTGCAAGTCAAGTAATTCGGTCCCGGTCATTCAACTTGAGTCATTTGTACCATGTCGACCATGATTATAAGAGTGATTAAATTAAATAATGTACATATATAAATTTACATACAAAGAGAAAAAGGAAAATTAATTATTAGCATACTAATCTATGGTAAGAGAATTGATACTGAACAAACAATATGCATACTAATTTGGAATTGGAAAGTGTTAGTTGGGGCGTTGACGTTGGTGCAACTAATATCATTTTCGAGCAATTTTTGAGTACAATAACTGTGAAAAGACTTTTAAACTTCCCCATTAAAAGTTGACTTATCAAGCAATAGTTTCTAACTTTTGCAAATTATTTTAACTTTTAAAAAAATAATATAAATATTTATGTGATTATAAATATTTGTAGGACTATATTTTCGTATTTTATATAAAAAAGATCACATATAGTTTCGTCAAAAATTGAAGTTCCCATTAATTAGGATTACAATCCTATCAAATCTACTATATACTAAAGCAGAAACATTTCAATGTTTCTGATTGGCCGCATAAATTCAGGAAAAGCGGGTCCCGCATCCAAAGCAAAAGATTAATTACTCTCACACCTCACTCTTAACACTCCTGTATAGCAAAAGTAGAATACAAAAAAGTGAACAAAACTCTTAAAATACAGAAATTACTTGAAAAAAATAAAATTTGGTCGTAAAATAATTCATGTATAACTTCAGTAATTACAAAACATCAGATCTACAAAATTAACTAGCAAAAAGTCAAAAATAATTTGTACAAATTCCTGTATGAATAAGTGCTTTCATGACATATCTATATCAAAGCTTGGATGGGATTCAACTAAAATTTCCCTAAACGATCCAAGAAATTATTTGTCAGAATTCAAGATTAAATGTCTAACCACTTTAAAATATTGGTCCAAAGTTTATAGTTTCATACAAAAAAAAAAGATATAAACCTTAAAATAGGAGACGTTACATAAATTAAAATGACAAAATAATCATATTCATACTACTAGATGTACAGTTTCCCTAAGGAAGATGTAATTCTCAATTACGAATACCAAGGGTGTTAGACAGGAACAGACGATACATGCTCACAACTTCAGATAGATCTGAATAAGTATGCATGTATAGAGTTAACAAATGCAGAAATTTATCGTACAAAAAAGAAAGATGATTGGAGAGACACATATGAAACAATTTGAAAAAGAACAAGATTTTGATCTTTAGTGGTCAATATATGGTTGACGAGGAAAAGTAATGAAATGGGAGAGATAAAAAATCAAGAGTTTAGGTAAATGGATGAATACCGTAACGGAAGAAGTAAAAGATAATATATATTTATGTATATTTTAATTTTAACTTAAATGCTACTCCGTATATATATAGGGGTAACTTGAGCCATAATAGATAGTCCATCATTTAATTTTAACTTGGATGTTATGTATAAAGAAGGAAAATTTAAGCAATAATAGAGGGTCTAATCGTGAGATTATTACGACACAAAATTATACATATATATACTCTGCTTTTAATTGATATCATTACTTAAGTAGATAATATAGGGTTTTTTGTCAGAAGGTATTTAATGTTTAGACCACTTTGCACGCATGTACCTTATTATTATTTTTTTTGCCCAAAAGTACCTAAAATTTATATTTACTTTGTTAAAAAGTACCAACTAACGAATTCCATCAAAAGAATACAAGATTCCGTCTTGACTTGACCAAAACAATTGATTTTTTAATTAAAATCCTATAATTATAATTAGCAAGCATTTTACACATATCATTTATTAGATTTAACTTTATTATCGTCTTGATATTTGAAAGTAGATATGTAAGGTGACAAAGTTGGAGAGGAGGAAAAAAAAAGTTAAATTATGTGATCAATTGACTTAAAGAAAGGGATTAAGAAGAAAATGAAAAAAATTACATTATTCCGTCAAGTCAAATCCCAAAGTCCAATTTTTTGAGGGAAAATGTTAATTGGTACTTTATAACAAGGGTTTTTTTGTCAGAAACTACCTTTTATTTAAGGTCATTTGTGAACAACTACCTTTCATTTTATTTTTGGCTTTCAACTATCTTTCATTTCTTCTTTTTGTAACAAACTACCAAAAATCCACTTCCGGCTAAAAAAGACAACTTTTTGGCGTTGACTTGCTCTTTTCACCCATTTTCACACATTTTACCTATATTTCTCCCTTTATTCACCCAATAAAATCTGAAAAAACTCTATTTTCCATGTCCAACACCTTATCAAAAATCTCTTCCAAGCAATATCAACACATCAAGCATCTCAATCTCCCTCTTTATCTCCGCCGTCACCTTTACCGCCACCTTCTTTTCGGCCCTTACATTCTAACAATCTTATAGACTACTCTTGATTAACTTAATGTTAATCTCAATCATATTAAAGTACCACCCTCTTAAACTCTTCATGATGAAGATGGTGGGTGTAAGAAAGGTAGACTAACGGCAGAAAAGAGCAAGTCAATCTAATACATGTATAGATATAAGATTTAACAAATAAAATTTATATTGGTTAATGAGATTGATTAAAGGGAGAAAAGATTACATCAATACAATCTAACTCTTACCCGACTAAAGGAAGAAAAGGAAAAATATGGGTTAGATGTCTGAAAAACGAAGAAATAAAAGATTTTTGGTAGTTTTTTTTACAAAATGAAGAAATAAAAGGTAGTTGAAAGCAAAAAATAAAATGAAAGGTAGTTGTTCACAAATATACCTAAATAAAAGGTAGTTTCTGACAAAAAACGCTTATAACAAATGACAACTAAAATTCATGTACTTTTGGGCAAAAAAAATAATGATAGGTACCTTAATACAAAGTGACCTAAGTGTTGGTATCTTCTACAAAAAAAACCCTATAATATACTATAGAAATGATTTGAATAACGAGGAGTACCATTTAAAAATTTTCTATTTCGAATTAATGCATTGGCATGAAATTTGTAAAAAGTTAACATCATAATAATAACACTGGAGCCACTGTTAAGATATGACCCGAGAAGAAGCTTTTCTGTAGGGTTAGCGTCATTATAATAATTAAAGGTTCGTTAACATAATTATAATTACTATGGAACACCTGTTAAGATATGACCTAGACAAAGCCCAAGTAATTTTAAGGTAGATATAGATGAAGAGATGAAAAAAAATTGTACAAGATGCCAGCACGGGTATTCCACCTAGTATCAAAATAAGGCGGGAAATTTTGATGTTTTCCTATTCTTTTAGGGTGTTGTTCATTCATGGACAAGAATGAGCATTATACCTTTCACATTTTACACCCTCATTTTCCAAGTTCTAGAATTCTCTCAAACAAAATCAATCCTCTCAAAGAATATCAATCTCCCTCAAACCACCCTACACCGACCACCGTTCGGCCGAACACCCCCTACACCGACCACCGACCACCGACCACCGACCGACCTAACACCTGACGCCTACCACCCTGCATCAACCACCTGCGATGACTCCTCTATGCCGACCGCACCACTAGCGATTGTCGCCACGCCTGACCACTTTTATGTCGCCGCGCCACACAAACCACCAGTCTCACCGCACCGCACCGCACCGCACCGCACCAGAGTCCTAGTCATGAAAGTCAATAAGATAAGTGGAGTGTAAACTACTAAGGTTTACAAGTTTTGATGGATGCTAGCTTAGGTTCACTTAAACTGAAAACAACTCAAATGGAAATGGAGGCTGTTTTAGAGAGGGTAGGTTATATTGACTAGAAATCAAGGGATATGACTTAGAGAAACTTCCTTACAGCAAAGCACAAAAGAAGGGACTCAAAGACTGGTACTGAGACAAGTTTAAAGTGTTACAGCAAGGCAGAAACACTCTAGACTAGGCTCAAACAGCAAGCAAGTTAACCACAGCAATGCACAGGTATAACTTGACTCACAAGACAAGACACTGATCAGACACCTTGAAGATGTATTATGCTTGGTTCAAACTACAGCTCTTAGCACAAGTTTGATAGATTTGAGGGATTTCTCAAATTAATTCATTCATCAAAGTCTGCCTGAAATAAACATACAAGACCTCCTTATATAGGGAGGCTGATATCTTGTGAGCCATTGGATGTACAGATCATCCAAGGGCCAACTTAGGATTCAAACTACTACTACTGACACTAATTAAGAGCCTTACAATAGGACGAGCTCAACAACTATAAAGAACAGACACAAGACACAAAAACAGACTGAACAAAAAGCAAATAAAGCAGTTTTGGAGTTTTCCTGAAATGGAAATCTGTTGTTCTTGTTGCCTTATTGCTTTGCCTGGATGTGTTGCTGCTCCTTGGGACTCTCTACTCTTATTAGAACTTAGATAAGACCTGCCTTGGACGAGGACAAGTTGACTTAAGCAAAAGGAAGCCATAATCTGACTTGTACTTTCTCTGTTTTAATTGTTTGCTGGACTCTAACTTGAGGTGTCTGTTTCATGAGTTTTTGCTAGACTTCAAAAGGGTTTGTCCTGGACAAACTTGTAGCTTAGTGGGTTGTCTTGATGGTAGGCCATGGTAGGGGTGGTTGGGATGCCCTGGTGTACCTCCTAGATGCAGGGTTTGTTAATTGGTCTGCCTGGGCCTGAATGGCTTTGTTTCTGTCTTGTGTGGGTAATGTGGGTTGTGTTGGGGCTTGGCATGGGTTGCTGAGCCCTGGACTGTCTTCCTCACTGGTGTGGTTTGGCCTGGCTTGATCTTGGCTTGTCATAGCTTGTTGTTTGGACCTTGTAACTCGAGCTTCCATCTGAGGGGTCCTTGGGGTCAGGTTTGTCTTGTTTGTGGCTTGATCATCAAGACCCCTTGGGTGAGCTCCTGTTGCAGCCTCCCCAGGTTGAAAAGGGCTTGACCTCAAGCCTGTGTCTTCCTCTCCCTCAGAGTCTTCATAGAAGGGACTAAGATCTCCAACATTGAATGTCCCATGGACTGCATACTCTCCTGGTAGATCAATTTTGTAGGCATTAGGACCTATCTTCTCTATGACTTGAAAAGGACCATCTGCTCTTGGCTCTAGCTTATTCTTTCTCTTGGAAAGGAACCTTTCTTTCCTTAGGTTGATCCATACTAAATCTCCTGGTGCAAAGTCTTTCTTGGCCTTAGGGACCTTGGCATTTCTCTTGTATAGATCATTAGTTCTCTCAATTTGTTTTCTGACTGACTCATGGAGTTTTAGCATTTGTTCTACCCTCTTCTTGGCATCATAGTGGATCTCTGACCTGCACACATTAGACAAACTCAAAGGCATTAAGGGGTTAGTACCATAGACCACTTCAAAAGGGGAGTGGCATGTGGCTGCTGATGGAGCTCTATTGAAAGAGAACTCTGCTTGAGCCAACTTCAAATCCCAATCCTTGAGAGATTTGCTGACTATACACCTCAAGATCCTTCCCAAGGTCTTGTTGGTCACCTCAGTTTGGCCATCTGTTTGAGGATGATGGGAGGTACTAAACAACAACCTAGTGTTAAGCAACTTCCACAATGTTCTCCAGAAATGGCTCATAAACTTTATGTCTCTGTCAGATACAATAGTCCTTGGGACTCCATGTAACCTCACCACCTCAACAAGGTATAGCTCTGCTACACTCACAGCATCCTCAGTCTTCTTACAAACAATGAAATGTGTCATCTTACTGAACCTATCCACAACCACCATGATAGAATCTTTCCCTCTTGCTGTCCTAGGCAATGCTACTATGAAATCCATGCTTACATCTTCCCAAGGCCTACATGGAACTGGTAGGGGAGTGTAAGGTCCTGCTTGAAAAGAACTCTTGGCCTTTTGACAAACTCCACACCTTCTGAGTACTATTTGGACTTCTCCCATCATCTTAGGCCAGTAGAACTGATCCTGCAGTATGTCCACAGTCTTCTGAACCCCAAAGTGTCCTTCAAGACCACTTATATGCACCTCCTTGATCAATAGACTCCTATAAGATCCTCTGGGAACACACAGCTTGTTTCCTTTGAACAAGAATCCATTTTGCAGAGTGTAGGGTGAATCAATGGTCCTTGTTCCCTCTTTCTGTGCTAACCAATCTTCTGCAAAGTCTGGATCTTCCTGATACATATCCTTCATGAACTCAAAGCCAAGGACCCTTTGCTCCATGGTTGATAGCAGAGTGTACCTCCTAGATAAAGCATCAGCCCCCACATTCTGCTTGCCCTCTTTGTATTTGCTAGAAAAGGTGAATGATTGGAGGAACTCCACCCACTTCGCATGCCTATGACTGAGCTTATGTTGGCCTCCTATGTACTTCAATGCCTCATGAACAGAGTGTAAGACAAAAGGCATGGGCTTTAGGTAATGACTCCAATGCCTTAAAGCTCTGACAAGAGCATAGAATTCTTTGTCATATGTAGAATAGTTCAGCTTAGCACCACTTAGTTTTTCACTAAAGTAGGCTACAGGTTTCTTCTCTTGGATGAGGACAGCTCCAATCCCCACTCCACTTGCATCACACTCAACCTCAAATAGGCAATCAAAGTTTGGCAACCTGAGGATAGGTGCACTGCACAAGAGCTTCTTCATGTGTTTGAAAGCCTGCAAGGCATTCTCAGTCCAAGTGAACTCTCCTCTCTTCATACATTCAGTGAGGGGTGCTGCAATAGTGCTAAAGTTTTTAATGAACCTCATATAGAAAGAGGCTAGGCCATGAAACCCTCTCACTTCTGTAATGTTCTTAGGGATAGGCCAAGACTGCACTGCAATGATCTTGTCTTGATCAACTGAAATGCCTCTACCAGACACCACATATCCTAGAAACTTGACTTCCTCAGTCATGAAGGTGCATTTCTCAAGCTTCCCAAAGAGCTTACTCTCCTTAAGTATTTCAAACACAGCCTCAAGATGCCTCAAATGATCATCCTTGCTCTTGCTGTAGATGAGGATATCATCAAAGTATACCACCACAAATCTCCCTAGGCAAGGCCTAAGCACTTCTGTCATAATCTCATGAAGGTACTTGGGGCATTTGACAGGCCAAAGGGCATGACAAGCCACTCATAAAGGCCATGCTTTGTTTTGAAGGCTGTCTTCCACTCATCTCCCTCCCTGATCCTCAATTGATGGTAACCTTGCCTCAAATCAATCTTAGAAAAGAACCTTGAGCCACTCAGCTCATCCAACATGTCATCAAGCCTAGGTATAGGGAACCTATACTTGACTGTGATGTTGTTGATAGCCCTGCTATCTATGCATATCCTCCAAGTCCCATCCTTCTTAGGAACCAATAAAGCAGGCACAACACATGGACTTAATGACTCCCTTACAAACCCTTTACTCATCAATTCTCCAACTTGCTTCTGTAGCTCTTGTGTAGCCTTAGGATCACATCTATAGGCTGGTCTATTAGGTAGTACAGACCCTGGCACAAGGTCTATCTGGTGTTCAATTCCTCTCAAAGGGGGTAAGCCATCAGGAAGTTCCTCTGGAAACACTTCCTTGAACTGATCAATGAGGGGCTTAACTTCTGCAGGGATCACCTTAGACTCCTCTTCCTGAACTTCTTTTGACAGCAGCATTAATATAGGTTGCTCTTCACTACACTCTTTGACCATTGCTGACTCAGACAGAAACAAAACTCCACTAAAATCCTCAGCCATACTAGGACTCCCATAGCTCTTCTGATGTGGTGGCAAGGGGGCTAATGTCACCTTCCTGCTCCCATGCTTGAAGGAATATGTGTTGCTTCTTCCTTGGTGTATGGAGCTTTTATCAAACTCCCATGGCCTTCCTAATAGCAAGTGACAGGCATCCATTGGAACCACATCACACAATACTTCATCCTTGTACACACTTCCAATGGAGAAAGGGACCATACATTGCTTATCCACCTTAACCTCTGATCCCTTACTTAGCCACCTCAACTTATAGGGGTGAGGGTGATCTTGAGTGCTCAACTTCAGCTTATCAACCATAGTAACAGAGGCCACATTGGTACAACTACCTCCATCTATAATAAGGTTACAAACCCTTCCTTGTATGGTACATCTGCTCCTGAAAATGAGGGACATTTGATCCTCCTCCAAAGGTATCTGTTGTGAATGCATTACTCTCCATAGGACCAAGCTGTGGCCTGTGTCAGGGAGTGCCACTATTGCCTCCTGACTAGACTCTTCTTCCTCACTCACCACTTCTTCAACCTCAGGCTCATCCCTTTCATACTCAACTAGACCTTCTTTCTCCCAAGCCTCAACCTCCATTATAGTTAAGGTCTTCTTAGAAGGGCAATCCTTCCTGAAATGCCCATAGCCTTGACATTGGAAACACCTAATTCTGTTCTCAGTCAATGAAGTGCTTGGCTTTTGACCCATGATGCCCTTTCCCTTGTCTAAGGTAGGTGGGGGTGCTGTCCTAGGGGTATCCATGGTTCTCATCCCACTATAAGGTCTGGCTTGAAAAGGCCTAACAGGTTTTGGTGTAACAGGCTTAGTCTTCCCTATCTTTTCAATTCTCAGAGATAAGTTGACAACATCATCAAATGACCACAGAGGTTGCATCCTAACCTTGTTAGCAATGTTCTTATCTAGACCTTCTAAGTACCTAGCAATCCTTTGCTCAGGTTTCTCATTTATATCACACTGCAAGGTAAGTTATTCAAACTCTCTCAGATAAGATTCAACAGGTTTGTCTCCTTGTTTTAATTTAGACAACTTGATAAACAGATCCTGGGTGTAATCCTTAGCAACAAACTTGTCTAACAGTTTCTTTTTCAGTTTAATCCAAGACTTGATGGGTTCTTTACCTTCTCTAGCCCTTAACCCTTTCATGGTTTCATACCAAAGGGAAGCATACCCTTTCAGTTTAAGGATGGCTACTTTAAAAGACTTAGAATCATTATATCCTTTGTACTCAAAGATCCTTTCTACTTCTCTTAACCATTCTAACAAATCATCAGGATTAAGACTACCAGAAAACTCGGGGATATCTACCTTGAGATGCTTGTCTATGTGCCTGTGGATGGAAGCTCTACTTCTTGTTGAGTCATCTGAGTCTGGATACTCTTCATCATCAGGTGGCCTTCCTCTGCCTCCTTCTTGGCCTCTTCCACGTCCTCTGCCTCTCCCTCCAGCAAGCAAATGGTTGCATATTACCTGGTCCAGGGTTCTGGTTAGGGTGGTTACAATCCCAGCCAGATCCTCCATCCTTGGTTCTACTCCTGCCAGTCTCTCTTCACTCATTGGGCTATTTTTGTGTTTTTAAATGTAGTTAGGGAAAATGAACTCACTAAGACTCTCAACCAAAGCTCTGATAACCAATTTGGAGTGTAAACTACTAAGGTTTACAAGTTTTGATGGATGCTAGCTTAGGTTCACTTAAACTGAAAACAACTCAAATGGAAATGGAGGCTGTTTTAGAGAGGGTAGGTTATATTGACTAGAAATCAAGGGATATGACTTAGAGAAACTTCCTTACAGCAAAGCACAAAAGAAGGGACTCAAAGACTGGTATTGAGACAAGTTTAAAGTGTTACAGCAAGGCACAAACACTCTAGACTAGGCTCAAACAGCAAACAAGTTAACTACAGCAATGCACAGGTATAACTTGACTCACAAGACAAGACACTGATCAGACACCTTGAAGATGTATCAAGCTTGGTTCAAACTACAGCTCTTAGCACAAGTTTGATAGATTTGAGGGATTTCTCAAATTAATTCATTCATCAAAGTCTGCCTGAAATAAACATACAAGACCTCCTTATATAGGGAGGCTGATATCTTGTGAGCCATTGGATGTACAGATCATCCAAGGGCCAACTTAGGATTCAAACTACTACTACTGACACTAATTAAGAGCCTCACAATAGGACGAGCTCAACAACTATAAAGAACAGACACAAGACACAAAAACAGACTGAACAAAAAGCAAATAAAGCAGTTTTGGAGTTTTCCTGAAATGGAAATCTGTTGTTCTTGTTGCCTTATTGCTTTGCCTGGATGTGTTGCTGCTCCTTGGGACTCTCTACTCTTATTAGAACTTAGATAAGACCTGCCTTGGACGAGGACAAGTTGACTTAAGCAAAAGGAAGCCATAATCTGACTTGTACTTTCTCTGTTTTAATTGTTTGCTGGACTCTAACTTGGGGTGTCTGTTTCATGAGTTTTTGCTAGACTTCAAAAGGGTTTGTCCTGGACAAACTTGTAGCTTAGTGGGTTGTCTTGATGGTAGGCCATGGTGGGGGTGGTTGGGATGCCCTGATGTACCTCCTAGATGCAGGGTTTGTTAATTGGTCTGCCTGGGCCTGAATGGCTTTGTTTCTGTCTTGTGTGGGTAATGTGGGTTGTGTTGGGGCTTGGCATGGGTTGCTGAGCCCTGGACTGTCTTCCTCACTGGTGTGGTTTGGCCTGGCTTGATCTTGGCTTGTCATAGCTTGTTGTTTGGACCTTGTAACTCGAGCTTCCATCTGAGGGGTCCTTGGGGTCAGGTTTGTCTTGTTTGTGGCTTGATCATCAAGACCCCTTGGGTGAGCTCCTGCTGCAATAAGGCAAACAAGGAGGAACCTCCGTGGATCCTTACTCATGATCTTATTGTTCAATCACCTCAATACCAATTTCTCCAAAGAAACCCACAATTTCTTCCAAATATCCCCACAATTAGGCCCTGTTCTTTTGGACTTAAACTCAGCCCCTTTAAGTTCAGTTCAGCTCCTATAAGTTCAGTTCAGCTCCTATAAGTTCAGTTCAGCTCCTATAAGTTCAGTTCAGTTCAGTTCAGATCCTATAAGTTCAGTTCAGATCCTATAAGTTCAGTTCAGTTCAGCTCCTATAAGTTCAGTTCAGTTCAGTTCAGTTCAGCTCTTATAAGTTCAGTTCAGAAAAATTCAATTCTTACAAATTAAGTTCAGAAAAGTTATACGGAATATATTATTTATGAAAACCGATATAAAAACATTTGACATTAATTAGTGGAATGACATTTGGTCAATTGAAAAAAAGGTGGGTGTTAAAAAATATGCCCCCGAATGTCACAAAAGTATCAAATGTCTATTATTGTTTTATACATTCACACTCCATAATTTTATAAGGATGCATACTCTTGGAATACCTATTATACAACATGACGTGAATATTCAAGGAACAGTAGATTTGGGCATGTTTGATGATAAGCGGAAAAAAAAACCATGTTAAAGGTACGAAACAAGATAGTAAAAAACATTTGGCGAGGCAATAGATTCGTTGTTACGAGTGATAGTGAAGATAAAGAAGAAAGTGATGAGGAAGATGATGATATGGAAATAGATGGTTAGAAAACGATGTAATATGTAATTTTTTTTTTTATCGTTATGTAAACGTAGTAATCTATTTGAACAAACCAATGTACATAAATCGGAATTATGTTATTATCTTACCTTATGTTTTAGAGTATACTTTTTTTTATGACAGTCTTTTCCAAAAGATAAAGATACAGATAAAGATGATGTCAACGTAGTAATCTATTTGAACAAACCCATGTATATAAATTGGAATTATGTTATTATCTTACCTTAGGTAATAAAGTTCAGTTTAGTAAATTTTAGATTCTATAAATTCTATTCAATTAAGTAAAATTAAGTTCAGAAAAGTTCAGATCCTATAAGTTTAGTTCAGTTCCGTTCGGCTCCTATAAGTTCAGTTCAGCTCTTATAAGTTCAGTTCAGTTCAGCTCCTATAAGTTCAGTTCAGTTCAGCTCCTATAAGTTCAGTTCAGCTCCTATAAGTTCAGTTCAGTTCAGTTCAGCTCCAATAAGTTCAGTTCAGCTCCTATAAGTTCAGTTCAGCTCATATAAGTTCAGTTCAGCTCATATTCAACCCAAAAGAATAGAGCCTTAACCACCTAAACAAAATAATTGAGAAAGCTAATAACAAAAAAAAATGGTTTGATAATGCATAGTATATAAAGTCTTGGATACCAGTAGGTCTTGCTTGCGACGGATCGGATCTTGCGACGGGTATTTTGTGAGAGGAAATGGGTAGAGGGGATAAGGTGGGCACCCCCCATGTGCTTCTCCACTCACCCTTGATGGGTATTTTGTGAGAGAATATGGTATCCGTCTTAAGCTTGCGACGGATAGTGTCCGTCACAAATGAGAATTTGTGCTTGGATACATACTTACAGATCCATACTTACAGTAAAGTAATGCACAGTATAACAAAAAAGCTAATGCTCAAGGCAACCCA
This sequence comes from Heliosperma pusillum, assembly GCA_022085475.1. Classification (NCBI taxonomy): domain Eukaryota; kingdom Viridiplantae; phylum Streptophyta; class Magnoliopsida; order Caryophyllales; family Caryophyllaceae; genus Heliosperma; species Heliosperma pusillum. Next base: position 35,090 of record JAIUZE010010131.1, on the reverse strand, counting down.
ATTATAAAGCCAACTTGCTCATAAAAGACAAAAATGAATTCATATTAAATTATTAAGTACAATATTTTGGATACAGTAGAAGTAATGCTAAGAAATTGATACCATACGATTACAATGCTATCATATTTATATCATATACAAGAATCCTATCAACACAAGAATTGGAAAAACAATCCCGGCTAAGTAGAAAAGAAAATAAGCTAATGATATACTATTACTAAAATTTCCAACACAATATCAAAACAATATCATACACGAATATTACGATATCTTACGATATTCTGTCACTCCCCCTCAAGTTGGAGCACTTGGTAAGTCAAGTCCCAACTTGTCCCGTAAATGAACAAATGACTCTCCTCCAAGCGCCTTGGTAAACAAATCGGCCAATTGTTCTTTACTCCGTATATGACTAGTAGCAATTGTGTTTTCTACCAAATGTGTCGTATGAAGTGGCAATCTATCTCGATATGTTTAGTTCGCTCGTGAAAAACCAAATTCTTCTCAATATGAATCGCTGCTTGATTGTCACAAAACAAACGCATAGGTTCGTCGTGACGCACTCCCAAAGACGCGAGAAAGCTCCTCAACCATATTAACACACTTGTCGTTGCTGCCAAAGCTCGATATTCTGCCTCTGCCGTAGATCGAGCCACTGTCCCTTGTTTCTTTGTCTTCCAAGACACCGAAGTATGACCAAAAGATACAAAATAGCCTGTCACAGACCGTCTCGTTAGTGGACATCCAGCCCAATCCTAATCTGAATAATCGCGCAGCACCAAGTCCGAGTGTTTAATCAATATAATGCCTCTGCTCTGATTGAATTTTATGTAACGAACCACCCACAAGGCTGCCTCCCAATGCTCTTTGCGTGGTTCATGCACAAACTGTGACAAAATATGCACTGCATATACCAAGTCAGGCCGAGTAATGGTGAGATAAACGAGCTTTCTGACTAATCATCTATATTTCATGGGATATCTTAGAATATACCCCTCTGTCATGGCAAGTTTGTGATGTTGTTGTATAGGTGTGGAAACTGGCTTAGCATTCGTGATTGTAATCACTTATGTGAAAAAACTCAATAGTCCCCCATGTAAGTGTAATTTCACCTTGACAAAGAAGAAGAGAGTTTACCACTTTATAAGGCAATGGGCTACTCCTGTATTGCTAATTGGTTTTAGAGTGGAACCTCCTTGAGATTATGAAGCGGACTCTCTCTACTTAGTTCGGGTGCGTCTTAGGCCTGATAATAAATTTAACAGTTTAGCCAAATAAATAGTTTTAGTGACTAAAAACACTTGAAAAACCCGGATAATATTAAAGGTCTAATGAGAAAGGTTTTTTAGCCGAAAAAGTCAATCGAAAAGATGTTGGTAGAGTGAGGGGAAATTAAACGGTCCTATTTACCGGAAATTGAGGATATGGTTTGAATATGAGGTATAAAAATAGGGAGCAATGTGCGAAATGAGAAGTGAGGAGGTTAAGAGTAGATAAACAAAGCAAAAATGGCCATGTCTATGCTTCTTATACCACCCTTGTTCTTACATCCCGTAAGCCCCTCTCTTTCTATATATATATATAATATATATATGGCAATGTGTGTAATAATGTTTCTCCATCCTTTTTTATACAGATTTTGGGTTCCAAGCTGTGTAGACCCAACAGTTTAATCGTTGGTAGTAGTGTTAAGGTAAAGTTACAATTTTACTTAAAATTACTTACTATCCATATATATGTTGTTCATTCATGAATTGGCATATACTTCATTTGTTGATTTGTTCATTCCTTCCACGCCTACGCTTTCACTATGTAAGTTGATGTATCTTTTAGGAAATGGCCATCCCTGACCCTGAGCAACAAGAATGGACACCGTCTAATACCGATTTGACGGCTCAATCTCAAAATGTCCCTCCATTAGTTACCGCCCTCAAACAATCAGCTAAACAGAATGCTGCAACTTTTCATTTCCCTGGCAACAATAGAGGTCTAGCAGACTAATTAACTTATCTCTTTATTTCTTTGCTTTGCTTTTCTTCTTCCTCTTGTTCTTGAGGAGCAACTAACAACTACATATGATAAGGTGTATTGTTGCAATTCTTGTTATTTATGGAGGTGGATAGCCTGACAACTCAGCCTAATCCTGTTAATCCAATATTCACACCCTTTTCATTTTCTTTATTTCTATTCCACGAAATTTTAACACCAATTCTTATTAAAGACTAACACTTTTCGTCATAAGTTGAAGACGGCCAAAAGTTCACCATTTTAATAGAAAAAAATGACCATATTTACTTCTTTTTTAGCTTGTGACGAAATTTTACTTGTTTTCAACAAGACTTCTTTAACAACTACATTTTTTGTCAATTGCCAAACTCACAACCTTTCAAATAAAACCAACTTAAATTTGTCGGTTGCTAAACTCACAACCTCTCAAATTAAACAATTTTTTCAATTAGTAATGAGAAATTGGGTGGTGAAAAGGTGTTTAGTTCATTAATTACCTAATCATGAACCAAATTAATTCTTTTTCACATTTTTTGGACTTTTTTTATTATGGGTTTGTGTCATTTATAAACTATTGTTCATGGGTTTTTTTGTGGTGGATGGATGATAGCAAAGGAAAACGGCACAGGCGTAGGTGTCTCAAATTATGGGTTAATTACATAATCATGAATCAAATTTCAAAAGTCATGGTAGTTAATAGTCTTAGTACCATGATATTGTTTCTTTGTTAAACAGCCATAACTGGTAACTACTTAAATTCATAAGTTGATTTGATTTTGAATTATTGAATTATATAAGGTGGTAAGGCTTGGTAATTTCAAGGTTATAACACTATCTTAAACCTCTAATTCTTTGCAGTGTATTCTTGTGTCGAAAGTATTTAAAAAGAAAACATTTTCTTATGACCCGTTATAAAATTTGTCTAGGATTACATCGACTAACTATTACTTCACATTTTGTAGTAAGAAAAACAGAAAGGTATGTATGTGAATATGCAAGTTTTAATAACCATTAGTTCATCTTGTAGGAGAATGTCATTCTCGGGGAACTACCAAATGGAAAACCAATGACGATTTTAAAAGACGATGCAAATACTCATCAAGACGTAGCTTATCAACCAAAGCACCCACCATTAGTTAAAGCACTTAAAGATGAAATTTGTCAAAAGCCTGCAACATTTCAATTCCCTGGACACAACAGAGGTCACTTAGCTCCAAGCTCACTAACCAAACTCATTGGGATGGACCCGTTCATATACGATGTGGGAGAAATTGATGACCTTGCATCTCCACAAGGCCCAATTTTGGAAGCTCAAAGGCAAGCAGCCGAGTTGTTTGGTGCGTCAGAGACCTGTTTTCTGGTTGGAGGAACAACATGTGGTGTAATTGCAGCAATTATGGGGACTTGTGGGCCTGGAGACACCATCATTCTTCCTCGGAATTGTCACATATCGGCCATATCTGGGTTGGTCTTGTGTGGAGCCATTCCCAAGTATATTTTCCCAGATTATGATTTCGACTGGGAAGTAGCTACTTCAGTCTCACCAACTGAGGTATTATTCAAATATTAGTACTTCTTATACAAGTTTTGCTTTGTTCGAATGTATGGAACCAACAAATAAATTAGCATTTTATGCAAGGGAAAAAGAAATTTCTTCAAAGAAAATGGAAATTAGATGGTAATCCAGACCTTCACTAAATAGGGATCCGATTATTTGCAACTGTCGCATTTGGTCAATATCTTATTCTCAAATTTTGACCTTTAAGGCAATTATAATATATCGGAAGAAGTATTTCTCATTGTAGTATGTTACCATCAATATTTTACGTTTTCTATTCCATATTGTTTGTGCAAATGCGACTCTAACATCTAACATTACATATATAACAGGTTGAGAAGGCAATCAAGGAACTCGAATTGGAAGGCAAAAAAGCAGGTGCAGTATTTATCACCTCCCCAACATATCATGGCATATGCAGTAATGTCAAGGACATTTCAAGCATATGCCACTCTCGTGGCATTCCACTAATCGTGGATGAAGCTCATGGAGCCCACTTTGGATTCCACCCAAACCTCCCAATCTCGGCCCTCCACCAAGGCGCTGACATAGTCATTCAATCCACTCATAAAGTACTCCTTTCCCTTACTCAATCATCAATGTTGCATTTATCCGGTGATCTTATCGACCGAGAACCCATTATCACCTGCCTAAGAACACTCCAAAGCACTAGTCCAAGCTTCCTACTACTAGCCTCACTAGATGCCTCCACTGCTCATATCAAACAAAACCCGCCTCAGGTTTTCGATAATTCAATTCGTCTAGCAAACGAAGCCAAAACCCGACTGAAACAAATCCCAGGCATCTCAATCCTGGACTCTCCGTTCCTTCAAGAGTTTCGATTACTAGACCCGTTACGAGTAACAGTCGGAGTATCTGGTTTAGGATTAACCGGGTATGAAGCAACCGAATTGATATACAAAGATGAAAGAATTCTTCCAGTACTACCAGGATCACGTGGAATTACATTCTTATTTACTCCAGGAACTTGTAGAGATCATGTGAATCGACTCATATCAGGGTTTAATAATTTATCGAAGAACAATCAACGAAAGAGGAAGAACCAAGGAACGACTAATCGATTTGGAGTAAAGCCATTAATGGACATTAACGTTAAGCTTAATCCAAGAGATGCCCATTTTGCCAAGAAAAAAAGGGTGGGAATTAGGGATTGTTTAGGGAAGATTAGTGGGGAATTAATATGCCCTTATCCACCTGGAATTCCAGTAATGATTCCTGGAGAAGTGATTTCTGAGAAAGCTTTGAAAATGGTGATTCAAGCTCAAATTGATGGTGAGAAAGTTAGTGGTGCTTCGGATCCTACTCTTTTAACTATTCTTATTTGTGATGTTTGAAGATTTCTTTAATTTTGGAGGTTTATCAATTTTGTCTTTGAAATATTTTTGATTTGGGGATTAGGATATGTGGCATTCAATATGGGATTTAACTACTCCATAATTCATGAGTAACCACTTATTTTAATATCAACCGTAACGTGCAAACGCTACCTTTTTGTGGTGTTACTATCGTTGGCTATCGGGTAAACCTATGGTAAGATATGTACCACTAATTTTTGTTTAGTTAATACTCCCTCCATTCAACTCCACACTACACTTATCTTTTTTCACGTTTACCAACGCGCGTTTTGCATCGTAAATATAGTTCGCTACGTATTTGCAAAAATTATACAAGTTAGATATTTTTAATATACTCTTAAAGACGAATCAAACAAGATCCCACATGAATATATTTTCTCTTATGCATTAGCCGAAAATTGAAAGATTCTTCCGACTTGTGAATAGTGTCAAAAAAGAAACATACAATGTGGAGTTGAATGGAGGAAGTATGAGTCATCATAATTTTATTCCTTCAAATACAACATTTTATTTTAGTCAATTATTTACATATTTTATTAATAGATGTTTTATGGTTACGTTTTCTTTTTAATCATATTTTACTTTGTTATACTCTCTCTCATCCAAACTAAAGGTAACACTATCTTTTGGGTGGTCTTCGAGACAATACTTCGACCGTATTTTTCTTCATTTGTACGTAACTTTTTCGTAGGAAAAAATAAATTTTCATGATAGACTTTTTAATAACAAATCTATACATATAAGTTCTGTCTTTCAAAGTTTCACACTTTTAACGATATTCTTGATCAAAGTTTTTGAAGTTTGACCACCAAAAAACTAATGCTACCTTTGGTTTGGATGAGATGGAGTATCACACTATATTAAATAACATTTGCAAAAACTATACACAAATTCTCATTTACGACCGTCGCATATGCAACGGGTTAAGTGTAACCACTTTTTGATAAATAGTGACCATTTATTAATAAAAAGTAACCATCTTTTATGACTTGAAAATGACATTTATTATCAAGGTGGTCACTATTTAACAAAAAGTAGTCACATTTTGCAAAAAAAAAGTGAGGAATGAGACCGTCGCATAGGAGACTTACTAAAAACTATATGCGCTTGGGTCATGAAGTAGAAGATAGAAAGTAAGGTATCATAACCCATATGTTTAGGTCTTGCAAAACCTACGTACATTTATTTTATATATTGAACTTTCTACAAGGAAAGGAAAAAAAATGTTTTACTTCATCGAAATGAGAAAGTATAATGTAAATGTCTACTCAGGGACATTGGCTAACAACCGGATACAGTAACCAACGTGTTCAATTATTAGTTAGTCACATCATGTCAAATTTGGTCAAAAGTTTTTTTTTTTAAAATTCGATCTAAGTATATTAGCTAGCGTCAAAAAGTCATTGATCTCCACCACAAACAGATAAACAAAGAAAAAAAACACATAATCGTGCAAAGTTCTTTTACAGCTAAGCTAGTAAAAATTGTATTGCACGTTCCAATAAGATTGATTAGAGATTTCAAGAGCTAAGAATCACTGCTGGTCCAAACTTTAAAATTTGAGTATAGTCTAGAATTTGGATTGATTATACTCAACTCAAACTTCACGTAAGATGTGCTAGACTATCTTGAATATACTCGACTCAAACTTCACAACTGACCAACCCAATTGACTTGGTCTAAAATAACTTGATCAAAAGTAGCTTGTAGTGATCCGAAATGACTTTTGAAAAATTATTTTGAAACTGCAATTAGTATTATGTCATTAAAATAAAGAATTAAATACATAACATGCTTTAAATAGACAATTTATCATAAACACACTTTTTTTAGTCCAATAAAATAATAAAATCTCTCTAAATCGCTTAACATAAATGACATTGTCTTGACTAAGCTAGAGTAAGACCTGACACAAATATATGATACACTTAAATAGACTCGACTGCCATGTTTACTAGATCCATATGGTTGATAGTTTTCTCTCATTTTCATTATCTTTTCTCTCACTTATTGATGTAAAAGTTCCATAAGGTCATGAAATAGTGATATAAAAAATATTAATATAATTTCTTCTAAAAACGTTTCACAAATTCTCATTATAGACGTACAAAATCTGTCTCTTCAAAGAGACCACTCACAAAGAGCAAGTGGGGGGAGGGGGCAAGTGAAAGAGGGGTTATGAGAGGTCATAAGCTGAAAACGGTCACAAGCAAGACAGATTAAAAAAAGTTATAGTTCAGATATATATTGAACAACATATTTCATAAACTCAACTTTCAACCCAAAATATAACCTACTTCATAATATAAATAGTCAAGTGTCAAGGCAAGCAAAATTGCAGGGTTCACCTTTAAATCTTTGTTACAATAAAATACATAAACAACTTCAATATTGGTCTTCTAAAAACATAGACAAATGCATATAAAAAAAACATACACATAATAAATAATTAAATAATCATATTAAAATATGCAACATGGATTATCTAACTTTTCTATTATAGACCCATCAAATGGATGCACGACGTTTACAAAGTTTTACCTTCTAGTGTATGATTTATAAATTGTAAATTGTCATGATTTTTTTTTAATATTTTTCATCATTGTAATTTAATTTGATAAAAAAAATTAATCAATAAAATTAGTGAAGAAATTTAATGAGGGACATGCAATGTATATTTTAATAAAATATTTTTTTGCATAAATTTAATGATTTTGTATTATAATTTTTTTTAATAGCATATTTTTAAGTTACAATTTATCTTACAAATAATAAATTTTACCACAAAGAAACCTAAACACAAAAATTTAAAGGAGTTCTTAAATTCCGCACAACATTTTACTTAATCCCGCACAATTTATTCACTTATACCGAGTGTGTCCCTCTCATTTCTCACCCCTCACCTCACCGTTCCCATTTTTCCCTCTAGAAACCAAAATCCCCAAAACCCATTGTCCAGTCCTACGCTAAGGACTTTAAATCCCTGTCTTTCTCCATTTCCCGCTTCCTTCAAAGATTAACCACATCAACACCGTCCTCCGACATTCGTCATTGACAGACATTGTCGCAAAATAATGGGAATCTTCGTTTTACTCCGATAATTCGCAGCGGCATCGTTAGGAATCTTCGTTTCACCATTGAAAAGCGTTCTCTTCATTTATGTTTAATTGATTTTGTTATGTAGTTGTGCGATTATAGATTGATTTGAGTTTTTAGTTATTGATTTTTTTGATTTTGCATATTGGAGATTAATTTGCTTTTCGTTTGGTTTGATTTTGATCAATTTAAGCATTGGATCAAGTTGAGGCGGAGGTCAATGTGCTTTGATGATTGTTGTGATAGGGATATCGACTACCCTTCAATCTTTAATCGACCACGTGGAATGAACTTCTAGGAATTAAATCGAAGAAATTCGAGAAACAATTGCAGGATTGCTAAATTGAAGAAAACAATCGAGCTTAAAGTTTCATTAATGGAAAGCTTGAAATGTTACAAGCTTAACCAAAATTACAAAAAGAATTTGTAAGAAGATATGTGAAAATTGCAGTATTTATAGTAATTTGTAGATGACCAATGCTAACTAATTCTAACTAACTGTCTTCCTGTATTTCTGGAATTCTGTTAGAGAATTCTGTTATGGCGCCAGCTCAGCAACTTGTTAGGTGAATTAGTTAGGTTCATGACAATCCACGCCTCTTAAAATTCAGCTTGTCCTCAAGCTGAGTCCAAACTGAAACGAGGAAATCGACTAGCTATCTCAGCATAAGGTTCCCAGGTAGCATCAGCAACATCACCATTGGACCACTGAATTAGGACATAGACCACCCCTTGATTGTTCTTCTTAACTAGCTTCCTGGCTAAGACAGCAATGGGTTCTGCCCTTAACTGTTGTTGCCCATCTAAATCTTGAATTGAGCAAACTGTTGGCAGGGGTCCTTCATGCTTCTTAAGCACAGATATATGAAACACAGGATGAATTTTTGCTTCAGGAGGTAACTGCAGTTTGTAAGCAACAACTCCAACCCTAGCAACAATAGGAAATGGCCCAAAATATCTAGGAGATATTTTAGCAGAAGACCTAAAAGCCAAGGACATCTGTCTGTAAGGTTGTAATTTGACATACACCAGGTCCCCTACTGCAAACTCCTTGTCAAGTCTTCCTTTGTCAGCCTGACTTTTAATCCTATCTTGAGCTCTCTTAAGATGAAACTTGAGCATCTTCAGACATTCTTCTCTTGCTGTCAAACTCCTATCAATCAACGCCACAGTGCTGTCTCCCATAACATAAGGTATATGTAAATTTGGGGACTGACCATACACAATTTCAAAGGGAGTAGTGTTAGCAGATGAATGATATGTGGTATTGTACCACCATTCAGCTAATGGAACCCATTGAGCCCAGTCTTTTGGCTTCTCCCCTGTCATACACCTCAGATAGGTCTCAAGACATTTATTTACCACTTCAGTCTGACCATCTGTTTGTGGGTGATAACTAGATGACATCAAGAGATCAACTTGTTGCAGCCTAAAGAGTTCCTTCCAGAAAGTGCTAATGAACACCTTGTCTCTATCAGAAACTATAGTCTTAGGCATACCATGTAACCTGAAGATTTGATCTAGGAAAACTTGGGCCACTGATACTGCAGAGAAGGGGTGACTTAACAGCACAAAGTGGGCATATTTGCTAAGCCTATCCACTACCACCAATATGGAGTCTTTACCTTGAGACTTAGGTAAACCTTCTATGAAATCCATTGAAATATCAGTCCATATAGCTTGTGGAATAGGAAGTGGTTGCAATAACCCTGCAGGTTTCTGGAGAATAGGTTTGCATTGCTAACAAATGCTGCAATTTCTAATGTAATTCCTAATATCCTTCTTGAGTTTTTTCCAGCAAAACAAAGCTGTAACCCTCCTTAGAGTGGCATGTACTTCTGAATGACCCCCAACTGGTGCATCATGTAATAAGGAAATAATCTTTTGCCTTAAGTCCCCATTATTACCCACCACCAGTTTGCCCTTCCTTCTTAATTCTCCATGAGTCCATGAATAATGGGGTTTATGTCCCCCATGTTGTAATTCCAGAATCAGGGCCTGTAAGTGATCATCACTCTCCCAACTGTGTTGAACCTGAGTTTTAAGGTCAGTGTTTAGTTGTGACAAGATTAAAGACATCAACTCACTACCATGCATTCTAGAAAGAGCATCTGTGGCTCCATTTTCCTTCCCTTTTTTGTATATAATTTCATAATCGAGCCCCAACAATTTGGGGAGGCATTTGCTCTGGAATGTGGTAGTAATCTTCTGCTCCAATAAGTACTTGAGACTGAAGTGATCAGTCTTGATCTTGAAATGCCTTCCACTGAGATAAGGCCTTCATTTCTCAATGGCAAAGATGACAGCCTGTAACTCCTTTTCATTTGTGGAGCTAGCCTGGGTCCTTGGAGAAAAGGCTTTACTGATGTAGGCAATAGGGTGCCCATTTTGAGTCAGTACAGCCCCCATTCTCTTATCTGATGCATCTGTTTCCACCACAAACTCCACAGAGAAGTTAGGAAGTGCCAGGACAGGTGCCCTAGTCATGGCATCCTTTAATTTCAAAAAGGCAGCAGTAGCTGTAGCATCCCATTTATAACCATTTTTCTTCAGAAGGTTGGTCAAGGGTTTGCTGATAATGCCATAGCCTTGGATACATTTCCTGTAATATCCAGTGAGGCCCAAAAACCCTCTCAATTCCTTTACATTCCTTGGTTTTGGCCAGTTCACCATGGCCTTAATTTTGGCAGGATCAGTCTCCACCCCTTTGGCAGAAATGACATGTCCCAAATACTCCACTGCAGATACCCCAAACACACACTTGGACATTTTGGCAAATAGGGTGTGTTGTCTAAGGATAGCTAAGGCTATTTTGACATGGTGGGTATGCTCTTCTAAACTCTTACTATAGATCAATATATCATCAAAGAAAACCAACACAAACTTCCTCAAATAGGATTTGAAGATAGTATTCATAAGGTGTTGAAAGGTGGAGGGTGCATTAGTTAAGCCAAAAGGCATAACTAGAAATTCATAATGACCCTCATGTGTTCGAAAGGCAGTCTTAGGCACATCATCTGGATGCATTCTGATCTGCCAATATCCAGATCTAAGGTCAATCTTAGAAAAAATGACAGCACCATGTAATTCATCCAGCAATTCTTCTATGACAGGAATTGGAAATTTATCCTTGATAGTGTACTTGTTCAACTCCCTATAATCAATGCATAATCTCCATGTTCCATCTTTCTTTTTAACCAACACAATAGGAGATGAGAAAGGACTCTGACTTGGTCTAACAACACCTGACTCCAACATTTCCTTCAAAATAGTTTCAATGACATCTTTTTGAACAACAGGATACCTATATGGTCTTACATTTATAGGGGGTGTTCCATCAGTCAAATGAATTCTGTGATCATGGGATCTATGGGGGGCAGTTCAGTAGGTGTTTTAAAAACATCCTCAAATTCATCTAAGACAACTTGTACTGTAGAGGGTATAGTGATACCTTCCTGAGGAGTATTGTCCTCTGCAGACTGAACTGATAGTTCAAATAGCTGGGCTGTGGCAGCAATACAATTGCCTTTGACAATGAGGGATTGCAACTGCTTGTCACTTACCCAATCTACTGCTTTCAATTTCCTCCCCTCAAGACATGTTTCTTGCCCTTGTATTGAAATTGCATTCGAAGTTGTTTGGAATCCCACAACACAGGCCCCAATGAGGAGAGCCATTGCACTCCCAAGACCATATCACAAGTTCCCAAAGGCACTAACATGATATCAGCCTGGAATATTTCCCCTTGTAGCTGCCAACTAAATTGCTTGACCATAGATTTGCTGTAAAGACTCTCACCATTTGCTACAGAAACAGCTACAGGATAACTTGGAGTGATCCTACACCCTAATTTTCTTGCTGTCTTTTCATCCAGAAAATTATGGGTGCTGCCTAGGGGTGATAATGAGACGAGACAGCTCGCGAGCAGCTCGAGATCGGCTCGGTCAAAGCTCGGTTAAAGCTCGGCTCGTGTGGGCTCGGCTCGAGCTCGAACTCGGCTCGAGAGCTTAACGAGTCAAGCCGAGCAAACATTGGCTCGGCTCGAAAAGCTCGCGAGCAGCTCGAACTTGTGTAATTATATAAGATATTGCTCTTATTTTATAAAAATATTTTATCACGGTTATACCTCTGTATTACATATATCAAATGTCTCATTTTTTTGCCAAATATTTTTACATGTAAACTTTGCGCATTGTTATTGAAAGTATCGGAAGAAGAAAAAATCAGAAAATCAACAAATATATAGGCTCGATTTGAGCTCGAGTTTGGCTCGAGCTCGCGTTAAAGCTCGCAAGCTTTTTAACGAGCACATTTTTTTCAAGCTCGGGTAAGCTCGAGATCGGCTCGAGCTCGAGTTTTAGTTTTCGAGCACAAGCCGAGCAAGGCCAAGCTCGGGCTCGGCTCGGCTCGTTAGCACCCCTAGTGCTGCCTGAGTCTATGAGTATGTTTAAATAATTCCCTCGAACCTTCCCTGTAACCTTCATTGTCTGAAATGCAGCATTCCCAGTGATTGCATTCAGGAAAATTAGGGGAGGTAACTCATCACTAATATCCTCTTCTTGCTGCCACATTTCAGGAATTGCAGAGGTCTCTGTTTCTTTAGGTAAAATGGTAACAACCTCAATGCTATGCAATTGAGCTGAACATTTATGGCCAGCATCAAACTTCTCAGGGCAAAAGAAGCACAAGTTCTTAGCCCTTCTCTCAGCAATAAACTCAGGAGTTAATTTTTGTCTTGTTGTTCTAAATTTAGAATTGTTTGTATTTGGCTTGGAAACATTATGTAATTGGGATTGATATGGTATGAAAGAATTGTTCACAGGTTTCTCCAAAAGGGGTTTATTCTTCCTACTAATACAAGACAATGTGTTTTCTTGTAATCTAGCCAAAGTGTAAGCATCAATTAAAGTTTGGGGTTTGAACATTCTTACAGTACTTTGGATGTCCGATTGTAACCCACTGAGAAAACAACTAATTGCTTGCTTTTCTGACAAGTCAGTTCTAATCAACAATGCATCAAACTTCTCCTGATATACTTCAATAGTTCCTGAATGTTTCAGATTCATCAGTTTTGAAATAGGATCATCATATGGTTGACTCCCAAATCGAGCCAAGATTGCAGCTTTATACACCTCCCACACAGGCCATAATCCTTGTGGATTAGTCTTCATCAAAGATTAATGCCATAGGAGAGCCTTCCTCTCCAAATGTATTGACACCAACTTCACCTTCAGATTGTCATTTGTAGCATCAACCTCAAAGAATTGCTCACATCTGTAAACCCATCCTTGAACATCTTCACCATTAAACCTTGGAAACTCAATTTTTGAGAATCTGGCGAAATTTGAGTTAAATTGCCCTTCATTATTAGGATTTCCACCATTGTTGGACACATTCCTTTCCAATGATGTAACCTTGGTACCAATTTCTTGGAATTGATTTGTAATTCGCAGCATTGTTTTTCTTTGAGCACGCATTTCATCCCTGAACTCATTCTGCTGTCTCTGCTGCTCTGCTAAGAAGTCAGTCATGTTGGAGCTAGTGTCCTCCAGTTAGTGCAATAACATAAATAAATCTCTGTAGGTTCACAGGGTATACTTTGTATAATAATCAGTTGATTAACGTTTATCAATAACGGTTGGCTTGCTAGATAAGTTTGACGTTATTGTCATACAGATGGCGGTGATCAACTGGTCCCTAAAAGTCACACCTATAGGATGTGTTTGACAGATGTGATTATTTGAGAAAATAATCATATTGATACCCTATTATATGACTAAAAGGTTAGTCAGTGTTTTTGACTAAAAGGTTAGTCAATGTGATGATGAGACGAAGTTAGCTGAGACGAATTAACTGTAATTCGTAAAATTGAATATAAAAAGTTATATTTAATTATAGTATATAATGTAAGCTAATTAAACATAAACCGTTATAATTAATTGGCAAGTTATAAATATACGGATATTTATAATTAATGATGTATTATAATGTCGGTCCATGTAAAAACGACGATTATAATATATTACATTATATTGGAAGCTAAAATAAACAAAAACGAATGTATCCAGATACACTCGGTTTTTAGTTAATGGGTAGTTAGTTTGAGGAGATAAAAATCTCCACATATAAAAGACCCACTATGTGCCGTGAGTAGGAGAGGAGAATAGCAGAGACAATTGAGTTCTTATTTTCTGTAACCTAATTTCACACTGACAGCCTCCATCATTCACAGATCAGAAAAGACAAAAGTTAACTGTAACTTTTGACAAAACACAAAAACCTTCTTCTCAACAGTGAGATCGTGTAAAAGGTTTACTTTCTAGCAAAGAAAAGGGTATTTCTCGGAGCATCTTGGGTGCAACGATTAGGAGGATATCTACTTTGATATCTCTGTTCTTTACGCCAATTGCTAGGACCGGAGGTTGATTTCTAAATCTCTTCTATTATTCTTGTTTTTCGTTTATGACTTGCATAATCAGATTATTACTTTTCGTTATAATCCTAAAATAATTGTATTGTGGTAATACCGATTCCCACAAGTCCATGAATCCTTCAAACTTTTCTGGAATTCTTCAAGTGCAGCTGCTTGTGCTTTTGTCGCCATTGTTGCAGAGTTTTAATGGATTTTGTGAGGTATTTTAATGGAGTTTAGTACAAATTTTGGAGGATATTTCCAGAATGATTCAGGAGATTGCCAGGAGCGAATCTCTAATACCACTTGGAATGAACTTCTAGGAATTAAATCGAAGAAATTCGAGAAACAATTGCAGGATTGCTAAATTGAAGAAAACAATCGAGCTTAAAGTTTCATTAATGGAAAGCTTGAAATGTTACAAGCTTAACCAAAATTACAGAAAGAATTTGTAAGAAGATATGTGAAAATTGCAATACAATGAATGAATGGAAACTGAATGACTTCAGGTCTATTTATAGTAATTTGTAGATGACCAATGCCAACTAATTCTAACTAACTGCCTTCCTGTATTTCTGGAATTCTATTATGGCGCCAGCTCAGCAACTTGTTAGGTGAATTAGTTAGGTTCATGACACCACGCTGCTCCGCGTCGGCGTCGATCACCTTCCCCCCTTCGACCATCCCTTGAAACGATAATTGTTAAAAAAAAGAATTGTCATTTAATTAAAAAAAAAACCATTAACTAAATCAAATAAAGACGGGTCTTAATAAAATTGTTGATAAAATAGCGAAATTATGTTTGATATGCGCGAATTACAATCTGTAATTGTCAATTAATTAACGAATTGGTTAGGTTTAGGTTTAAAGAGAGAAGGAAGAGAACTCCCTTTTTTTTATTTTTTTAACAATCTTTAATTTTTCTCAAGACAGAAGGGTAAATATGGAATTTTAGTGTAATATGTGTAGGATTAAGTAAATAAGTGTGCGAGATTTAACAATTGCGTAAATAATTTAAATAGGGTGTGTCTCAAAATAGGAAAGTATATATCTAGAAGATTATATCAAAATAAGGCGGGAAATTTTGATGTTTTTCTATTCTTTTAAGGTGTTGTTCATTCATGGACAAGAATTACTCATTCATGGACAAAAATGAACATTATACTTTCACATTTTACACCTTCATTTTCCAAGTTCTAGAATTCTCTCAAACAAAATCAATCCTGACAAAGATTGAATCCTGTCAAAGAATATCAATCTCCCTCAAACCATCCTACACCGACCACCGTCCGGCCGAACACCCCCTACATCGACCACCGACCGACCTAACACCTGACGCCTACCACCCTGCATCAACCACATGCGATGACTCCTCTATGTCGACCGCACCACCAGCGCTTGTCGCCGCGCCTGACCACTTTTATGTCGCCGCGCCGCACAAACCACTTGTCTCACCGCACCGCACCAGAGTCCTAGTCATGAAAGTAAATAAGATAAGGCAAACAAGGATGAACCTCCGTGGATCCTTACTCATGAGCTTATTGTTCAATCACCTCAATACCAATTTCTCCAAAGAAACCCACAATTTCTTCCAAATATCCCCACAATTAACCAGCTAAACAAAATAATTGAGAAAGCTAATAATAAAAAAAATGGTTTGATAATGCATAGTATATAAAGTCTTGGATACATACAGTAAAGTAATGCACAGTATAACAAAAAAGCTAATGCTCAAGGCAACCCAATTATAAAGCCAACTTGCTCAAAAAAGACAAAAATGAATTCATACTAAATTATTAAATACAATATTTTGGATACAGTAGAAGTAATGCTAAGAAATTGATACCATACGATTACAATGCTATCATATTTATATCATATACAAGAATCCTATCAACACAAGAATTGGAAAGACAATCCCGACTAAGTAGAAAAGAAAATAAGCTAATGATATACTATGACAAAAATTTCCAGCACAATATCAAAACAATATCCTACATGAATATTACGATATCTTATGATTTTCTGTCACTCCCCCTCAAGTTGGAGCACTTGGTAAGTCAAGTCCCAACTTGTCCCGTAAATGAACAAATGACTCTCCTCCAAGCGCCTTGGTAAACAAATCGGCCAATTGTTCTTTACTCTGTATATGACTAGTAGCAATCGTGTTTTCCACCAAATGTGTTGTATGAAGTGGCAATCTATCTCGATATGTTTAGTTTGTTCATGAAAAACCAAATTCTTCGCAATATGAATCGCTGCTTGATTGTCACAAAACAAACGCATAGGTTCGTCGTGACGCACTCCCAATGACGCGAGAAAGCTCGTCAACCATATTAACGCACTTGTCGTTGCTGCCAAAGCTCGATATTCTGCCTCTGTCGTAGATCGAGCCACTGTCCCTTGTTTCTTTGTCTTCCAAGACACTGAAGTATGGCCAAAAGATACAAAATAGCTTGTCACAGACCGTCTCGTTAGTGGACATCCAGCCCAGTCCTAATCTGAATAATCGCGGCGCAACACCAAGTCCGAGTGTTTATTCAATATAATGCCTCTGCTCGGATTGAATTTTATGTAACGAATCACCCTCAAGGCTGCCTCCCAATGCTCTTTGCATGATTCATGCACAAATTGTGACAAAATATGCACTGCATATACCAAGTCAGGCCGAGTAATGGTGAGATAAACGAGCTTTCTGACTAATCGACTATATTTCATGGGATTTCTTAGAATATACCCCTCTGTCATGGCAAGTTTGTGATGTTGTTGTATAGGTGTGGAAACTGGCTTAGCATTCGTGAGTGTAATCACTTATGTGAAAAAATCTAATAGTCTCACATGTAAGTGTAATCTCACCTTGACAAAGAAAAAGAGAGTTTACCACTTTATAAGGCAATGAGCTACTCCTGTATAGCTAATTGGTTTTAGAGTGGAACCTCCTGAGCGTATGAAGCGGACTCTCTGTACTTAGTACGGGTGCGTCTTAGGACCGATAATGAATTTAACAGTGTAACCAAATAAATAGTTGGGTT
This sequence comes from Heliosperma pusillum, assembly GCA_022085475.1. Taxonomy (NCBI): domain Eukaryota; kingdom Viridiplantae; phylum Streptophyta; class Magnoliopsida; order Caryophyllales; family Caryophyllaceae; genus Heliosperma; species Heliosperma pusillum. The sequence goes on along the minus strand of JAIUZE010010131.1, from coordinate 17,612 downwards.
TTTCCACCCCTGTGTTTTTTTTGGATTCTACATGGTACCCCTCCTTTTTGCGAAATCTACATGATACCCCTAAACTTAGTAAATAGTACATAAAATACCCAAACTACTAAAAATTAAGTCTTAAAACACCTATATTTTACAAAGAAAATATTTTGATGATTGGCTAAACGATATTTATGTTAATGTCATGCCAAAATATTGTCAAAAGATCAACAAAAAGGGCATATTATAAACGTTAAAAAGAGACCGATTATTGCATTTTGGGTATTTTGAGATATTTTCATTAAATTTAGGGGTATCATATAAATTTCGAAAAAAAAGAAGGTACCCTGTAGAATTCAAAAAAACACTGAAATACCATGTAGAAAAACCCTAAATAGTTTTAGTAGGTCTAATGAGAAAGGTTTTTTAGCCGAAAAAGTCAATCGAAAAGATGTTGGTAGTAGTCATGGTACCGGGCCGGGTTCGGGCCGGGCCGGGCTGACCCGGTGGCGGGCCGGGTTCACCTGGTCTGACCCGGGCCAGGCCCGTTGGGGAGGGCGGGCTGAGCCGGGCCGGGCCGGGCTCTTTGAGTGTTGACTCGGGCCTGGCCCGTGGGGTTGGGGTGGGCGGGTTTATTCCGGGCCGGGCCAGGCCAGTAGAGTAGTTCGATTTTTTTTTTTTTTTTGAACTTAAATGTGGAGAAAAGAAAAAAAATAATACGATAATTGGTAGCTTACATAATTAAAATGGTTTACATTCCTCCATAATAGAATCGCCTTACATACTCATGACTTACATAATACGATAATTAAAAATTAGTAACTTACAATCTTACATAATTAAAATGGCATACATTCCTCATTTCCTTCATAATAGAAACGACTTACATATTAAATGACTACGAATTGAAATATTACATGACGTGGAGAGACAAACTATAAAATACATACTATAAAGAACACAATGTAAGAGACAAAATATAAAAGACATAATGGGTTTTTAATTTTTTTTTAAAAAGGGCTTGATAAAAATGAATATAACTCTTTCAAATAATACCAAATTAATTTAATTTGATATTAAGTAAAAAAATTATAATTATTAAGGTGCCTACGTATCTCGAAAGAATCAAAGCCGACGTAGTTCTTTACTTACCCGACTTACCTTTTTATGGATTGGAGGTGTATCTTTAGTTCCCGGATGATGCATCGGTAGCCACTATCTCGTCGGCTTCTAATGGGTCGAACTCCTTTGCCCCTTGACGTCTTATCTTGGCTAGATCCCAATCTCTTTTGCACACACACATCTTTACGGTTGGGGGAGCCAAACGAGATCTTTTATCATCTAGAACTCTTCCACCTGCACTAAAAGCGGATTCCGACGCAACCGTAGAAGCGGGAACAACAAGCACATCTCTAGCTATTTTTGATAGTAAGGGGAATTGGATGGAACGGGCTTTCCACCAAAGAAGGATGTTGAAATCCGTATCATTAGTATCAACCCCATGCGTTAAATAATCGTCAAGTTCTTTTGTAGCGAGAGTAGAAGTGGAGGACGATGAGGATTGGGTTCTCCGAAATAAAATAGAATGAAGTTGGTCGTCGAAACGAGCGCTTTTTGTAGTTACGGAACTACTAGAAGAAGACTCCCCCTTATCCTTAGCATAAATCTCACATAATTCACGTAAAACATCAATACATTTTTGGACATATATTTCAACATCAAAGTCGATAATATTAAGCATTTCATAATAAAAGAGTAAACTATTAGTTAAACCTATTTGTTTAACACATGGATCTAATAAGGAAGCTACGCCATATATATATGGAAAAGAAGTAAAATATTTTACCCATTTTGTTTTCATATCATCAACAATTGGTATTAAACATGGTTCAACATTTTCAGCAGTTTTAAAAGCAATAACAATTTTTAAACATTCAAGTATAACTAAATGCACATTAGGCTCGTACACAAGAGAAAAAACGTTGGTGGCATTGTAATACGGTTTTAATAAGTTACAAACATTAGCGGCAATTGTCCACATACTATTATCAATCATTGCATCTTCATCACGTTGGTGACTATTATAAAACTCAGTTACAACATTTTTATACCTTAAAGCTTGTTTAATCAATTTATATGTCGAGTTCCACCTAGTGGCACAATCGGTACCCCATTGTTTATTTCGTAACCCATGTTTATCACATAATGTTTTCCATTGTGTTTTCATCGATCTAGCATTTCTAGTCCAATTAATACAAGTTTTAATGGGTTCTAAAAGTGGTGCTAAAAAAGCAAGTCCTTCTTGAGCCGACAAATTAATAATATGGGCACAACACCTAACATGCACAAGATCACCATTTAGCAATATATCATCCATTTGAAGAACATAATCAATACATTTAGTATTAGCCGATGCATTGTCAAAAGAGATGGAGAAAAGCTTTTTAGTCAAATTAAATTTATCTAACGTTTTCTTAAGACGCAAATAAATGTTATAACCGGTGTGTTTTTCTTCCATGATATCAAAAGCAATAATACGTTTTTGTAGAAAAAAATCATTATCAATCCAATGGACGGTAACACACATAAATGGATTATTTTGTTTTGAAGTCCATGTGTCACTAGTTAATGCTACTCTACCATCAAAATTAGCAAAATATGCAATCAATTCTTTTTTTTGTTCTTTATATTGTTCCATAGTACGATCTTTCAAAGTGTGACGGTTAACATGGGAATAAGACGGTTGTAAAGCAAGCCTATTAAAATTTTCCAAATTTACACTTTCACCATAAGTAAAAGGCAACTCTTCAAGATTAACAAAAGTGGCCATATGATCAATCATATTTTTTTTGGGAATAAAAGAAAGGCTTACCTCCGCCGGCTTGTTCACTCATGAAACCGCTTAGTTGAGTTTGAGTTTGGCTACCAACACCACTTGCGGTGATACCATGGTCGTTCCTCAAGTGCCGACTCATACTTCCAAACCCGGTTCCAATGGACCAAGCATAAGATTTCATAATCTTTTTTATGTCACGGCAAACCGTGCATACACAACGAAAATGCCTTGGTTTATTTGGGACGGGCACTTTCTCGTAATATTTCCATACATAGGACACTTTTCCTGATGGTTTACTTCCACCCGCTTCTTCTTCTTCTTCTCCTTGTTCAACTTCTTCATTACGGTTAGAACCTACAATAAATTAAAATAATATAATTAGATATGTGAAATTGTGAATCAAAAAAAAATTGTAGTAAAATAAATAATAACACTAATTAAAAATCGAAATTGAAATATAATAATAACACTAATTGAAAAAAAAATTTATTACCCTCTTGAGACGCAAACATGGCTTCAAATTCTTCCGGAGTATAATCTCTTCCCTCTTCCATTTTTTATATAATTATAATTTTTATATTTTTATATAATAGTAAGTATTAAAATTATATTGTAACTATTATAAAAACTTGAAAATTAATATATGTAAAAATGTAGAATAGAATAGATAGAGAAGTGAGAAAGTGTGAGGATTAGTGTTAGAATTAGGGGGTATTTATAGGAAATTAAGTAGGGAAAAAACAAAAAAAAAATTAAAAAAATAAGAAAAAATAGTCGTTACTCCAACAGCTATATTTGGGTGGGGCGGGCCAAGGACGGGGCGGGCCAAGGACGGGCCGGGCCGGGCCGGCCAGGAGGGCGGGCTGGGGAGCGGGCCGGGCTATATAATCATGGACCCGGGCCCGGCCAGGGGGGAGGGGCGGGCTGGAACGGGTCTGGCAACGGGCCGGGTCGGGCCGGGTCATAATAGCCAGATGGCCGGGTCGGGTCGGGCCGGGCCGGGCCGGGCCGGGCTGACCCGCCCTTTTCCCCATGTCTAGTTGGTAGAGTGAGGGGAAATTGAGGATATGGTTTGAAGATGAGGTATAAAAATAGGGAGCAATGTTTGAAGTGCGAAATGAGAAGTGAGGAGGTTAAGAGTAGATAAACAAAGCAAAAATGGCCATGTCTATGCTTCTTATACCACCCTTGTTCTTACATCCCGTAAGCCCCTCTCTTTCTATATATATATATAATATATATATGGCAATGTGTGTAATAATGTTTCTCCATCCTTTTTTATACAGATTTTGGGTTCCAAGCTGTGTAGACCCAACAGTTTAATCGTTGGTAGTAGTGTTAAGGTAAAGTTACAATTTTACTTAAAATTACTTACTATCCATATATATGTTGTTCATTCATGAATTGGCATATACTTCATTTGTTGATTTGTTCATTCCTTCCACGCCTACGCTTTCACTATGTAAGTTGATGTATCTTTTAGGAAATGGCCATCCCTGACCCTGAGCAACAAGAATGGACACCGTCTAATACCGATTTGACTAAGTATCCAACTCAAAATGTCCCTCCATTAGTTACCGCCCTCAAAGAATCGGCTAAACAGAATGCTGCAACTTTTCATTTCCCTGGCCACAATAGAGGTCTAGCAGCTCCATCTTCACTCACTCAACTTATCGGTCATACACCCTTTTTACATGACATACCTGAGCTGCCGCAGCTTGACAATCTATTTGCCCCACAACACCCTCTTTTACAAGCACAACAACAAGCTGCACACCTCTTTCGGGCTCACCATACCTGGTTTCTTGTTGGTGGTACTACTTGTGGAATCCAAGCTGCTATTATGGGCACCTGCAACCCTGGCGATACCCTCATTATTCCCCGCAATTCCCACTTGTCAGCTATTTCTGCAATCGTCTTATGTGGAGTTGTACCAAAGTATATATTTCCTCAATATGACCATCATTGGGACATTGCTACTTCTGTTACACTGTCTGAGGCAAGTTCACCTTCATCTTAAACATTTACTTTATGACTTTAAATTAACATTCACTGCGACTTTTGTTCTTATTACAGGTCGAGAAGGCAATACAGGAATTGGAATTAGATGGCCGAAGACCGGCTGCAGTTTTCATCACATCGCCTACTTATCATGGTATATGCAGCAACTTGAGGGAGATATCCCGGGCGTGTCATTTACATGGCATTCCTTTGATTGTGGATGAGGCTCATGGAGCACATTTTGGCTTTCATCCAGAACTTCCCATGTCGGCCCTCCAGCAGGGAGCTGATTTGGCTGTTCAATCCACTCACAAAGTCTTGTGTTCTCTTACTCAATCATCAATGCTCCATTTGTCTGGAAAACTTGTTGATAGGGAAAGAATATGTCGATGTCTTCAAACTCTCCAGAGCACTAGTCCAAGTTACCTGCTTTTGGCATCGCTTGATGCTGCTACCGCCCAGTTGAGGGAGAATCCATCATCTCTATTCCACAAACCAATTCACTTAGCCACAAAAGCTAAAAATACAATTACACAATTACCCGGAATCTCAGTCCTTAATTTTCCCGTGTTCTTTGAGCCTCCCAGAATTGATCCCTTACGGGTTACTATTGGTGTTAGTGAACTTGGTCTCAGTGGATTTGCAGCTGATGAGATTTTATACAATGATCACAAGATTGTATCTGAGCTCGTTGGATCAAATTCCATCACATATGCATTTACTCCGGGAACTTGCGAAGAGCATGTCGCTAGGCTATTAATAGGATTTAGAAATCTGTCATCATGTTTCTTCCAGCATAATCAGAGTAAAAAACAGGGCATGAAGAAAACTAATTATAACCCGTTGACAGAAATCGACATGCAACTTACTCCACGGGAGGCGTTCTTTGCAAATAAGAGAAAGATATCAATAGAAAAAGCAGTTGGAAAAATATGTGGAGAGCTAATATGTCCATATCCACCGGGTATACCCGTGATGATCCCTGGTGAAGTTATTTCACAGACCGCTTTAGATAACCTACTGCAATCTAAAGCCAATGGGGCTGAAATCAGTGGAGCATCTGATCCTCTTTTATCGTCGCTGGTGATATGTGATTTCTGATTAGTACTTGTTTCATATCATACAACATCGGAAATTTACCAACTAAGATTTGGATGGCTTGCTTTAAGCTTAATGATTCTTCAAACTGTTGTGCTGCAGTTAGGGGCGCTTTTGATCCTCTTGTTCCTCACTGGTGATGTTCAAATTTCAAGCGCAATATGTCACGCATAGTATATCCTTGGTATTTCACAACTACAGATTACTGGATTTTGTCTCCTGTTCAGTTTTTGCAGTGTAATATTAAGTGCTGACTGAGTTTATTTTCACAAAGGGGTGAGAACACGGAAAATAATGGTGGCATATTGACTGGGCAAATGGGTTTAAGTGGGTCATATAGCATCGTGTTTATTAAGGGAGTTTTCAACATTGTTATGTTGAAAAAGTTTGTGTGTGTAATTCTAACTTAGTCATTTTGGATCTAATTAGGTCTTTCCAGATCAGGTCTTTTTTGGCCAACATACCTGTGGGCTGTGACTCTGTGAGGCTGTGACACTGTATCATTTTGGTTCAAGCCAATAGCAAGTCTGACAAAATTCAGGTCTGTTATGGATCTATTCCAGTATCGGGTCACATAATTCGACTGGATTTGTGCGACTCTAATTCTGTTGAGCTATTCAGATCAGTTCAGTTTTTGGTAGGCCATTCGTAGGCGTCTAATATGACACGCCGGAACAGAATAAGCTAAACATTTCAGGATTAAATTCTGTCAAATGTTTTTCCAGCAGAAGATTTGATCTTGCGCTTCCTCGTGAAATGGTCCCAACGATTCAGACCTTCGGATAATGTGCAAGCTACAAGTACCCCTCGTGCATCAAGTAGCGAAGCTTTGAATCCTCTTACGCTATCAACGGAAATTTGTGAATCTAACTTCAATTTGTTCAAAAAAATTTCAGATCCTTGGTTTTTCATAAATGCGGGTTAGTGATTTCAGCTGTATAGAGTTGCAGTAGGGATTCCCACAAGAAACCGTGAGTATATATGGTTGATTTCGTCATATGGAGCAGAGGAGCCTAATTATGGTGACATCTAATGATCTGAGGAATGAGGATAAACTTTTATCATGGGCTGTTTTGAGGAATGCAGATTCAAACTTGTCTGATTGTAGACCCAGTAGGTCTTGCTTAAGACGGGTCGGATCTTACAACGGGTATTTTGTGAGAGGAAATGAGTAGAGGGGACAAGGTGGGCTCCCCTCATGTGCTCTCCACTCATCCTTGATGGGTATTTTGTGAGAGAATATGGTATCCGTCTTAAGCTTAAGACGGATACCTCGGTCTGAAATTAGAATTTGTGTTGTAGACCTGCACTTCTTGTCATTTTGATGATGATTATTATTTATTCCATTTATCTGAAAGTAGCCTATTTTACCAATCATGAGTTCATGACATAACTTTGTATATTTAAATCTATTTGTTGAATAAAAATAATCAGTGATATATTGTTGTATTTGTTAGATACTCCGTACAAATATTTATCAAAATAAAGTTCACTTAGGATTGGTATTGTACGAAGCTGGGGAAACAAGAGAAACTCCACCCAATGTGACGGATTGATAGTATAACAGTATTCACTAAACCTGCCCTGAGGATTTTTACGTTTTAATATATTATTTATAGATTTTAAATTGACAGTTTCAATAATTTTTTGTCTCATTCATGTATTTTATTTTGAGGACAAAAATTAAAACTGCACAATTAATCAAAAAAATTACGTAGTTAAGGACTTGAAACATGTACGGAGTATTTAATGAAACTATACACAAATCTAATGATATTATTTTATAATTTCTTTCTAACGATATACTCCATTTTTTAGCCACAACCTTTTATCATAAAAAGTTTAGAGAAAAATTGTTTGTATTACAGGTCTGCGCAGATTGTGAACTTTCGAATTATCTAAATATTTCAATCTAAGAACACTCATTTGTAGCTCAACATATCTATCGAATAAACTACAAAGATAGGCCCATTGTAAATTTTGTTTTAGATGGAAAAGTTTGGAGATTTTTGTTTTTATTAGTAGACGAGTTCTTAGGGGATGATCCCGCAAAAAAAAAATGTTAGAAAGACGAGACGGAATATTAAGCTAACAAAAAGAATGAGAAAAATTGTTACCAAGTCAATATTTGAACATTTACAGTTAATTGAAACGTACTTATGTAAGTTCTAAGTTGGTACTTGACATTTACTCTTTTTGAAATGGACAAAGATGAAAACATTACACTTGAGAATTGAGATTGACATAATCACATAATCAAGAGGAGTTTTCAAAGTGGAATTACTAGATCTCAAGACTCACAGATAACAATTACCTAAACAAAGGACAATAAAATGAAATTGCCCTAATAATTATGCTACAATCTAACCCTAAAGCACAACTCCAGTTTCAGAATGACATGGAGTGGAATTTCTTTCCCAAACTCATTAATGAAGAAGCCTATACACTTTTACACTCAACTAACACCAATTCTAAGTTAGTATTCGTCTCCGAGCAACTCGAATAAACAATCTTCTAACTCGGAATATAGAAAAACAGAGGATTAAACTGATGTAACACAACAATCGTAGAACCTGAAGGTGTAACCTATTCTTGTCTAAGAAACTCGGTCACAGATTGTTGTGTAGGCCCATTTTCTCGATTAGCCAGAATTCATCTTTCGGGACATCAGCCACGAACTATCACCTAATAAAGCATTAGTCGGCACCCAATTGTAGGATGTACGGTACAAACATTTACACATCCCCACCATCTGAACTGCTACAGGCTTGATTAGCTAAAGACGCATTTCCAAAATCACCATCTAGACTCATCTTCTGGACCTCTTGTGGCGAAAGGATCTTAATACATCGAACACAATTGACAAAATCCCTGCAATTCACAAAGCAAAGGACTTTACTTTCTCTTAGAAACTCTATCAACCACAACAATAACCTATTATCTTAAGGCTCCCGTCTAGGGGCTAGGGTGAGGTAATGAGGGTTGAATGGACACCGACACGCAACCTTCCTTTGCGTTAAAAACACAAAGTGATTGTTTGCAAGTGGTGCGTGATGGAAATTGCAAAAACAGATTTTTGAAATCAACTTTTATTTCGCCGCAGTAATGGCAAGGAATCAGCTTTGTGAACTAGATCAGAACTTCATAAGATGTCTCAACTCTCAACTGATGCATGGTCCAAGCGGATATCGAAAAATCTCTCGTAGGGTGCCCACTTTATGTCGAATAAATAGGATGTGGGTTCACTATAGTGCTTATATAAACCTCACTTACAAAAGAATTTACGATCACCAAATTATAAGAGATGAATAGAGGACTTACTCCCATGGATCATCACCCACTAACAAGACATCATTCTCGTGGTCTACATACACCAATTTCCACCCAACTCTTCCTCGATCTTCCATCTGTCCCTCTATACCAAACATACGAGCCAAATCTTGTTTAAGCTCATCATAGTCAGAATAGCGAGTTACATCTATGGATCTACCAACAGCTCCACGCTTGTAAACCTTGAAAATACAACCATGCAATTAGCCTTATACAAGTTCAAGTAACTTATAACCAAAGTTATTTTCTAAGAATTTCTACCTTCGTATATGTCCTCAGTCGCTGATACTGTGGTGGTGCTCCCCATGTCCCTCCTGTATTCATAAAGCTGCCGTCACTTATAGCAGTATCCATGGAATTGAACGCCATGTCAGGAACACCAAATGATTGAGTAATCATTGAAGATGAAAGCTCCTGTTGAGCATCTTTTCCATTTTCAAATTTACTAGGCATACAACCAGAAGAGACATGATTCAAGTAATGCTTGTCAGGCTCCGGAATGTTCTTCATCAAAATAGCATCAGAAACCAGGGATGCTTCCTGATGACTATCGATATTCGATCCTGGATCAACATCATAACTCGTATCCGCCAGAAAAACTGAGTGTGAATTTGACAATGTATTATTCTGATTTAAAAGATCGTTGGGAAAAAGAGAAACCGAAGTTGCTGAAGATGAATCCAAGTAATCTAACTGGTCCGAAGGCAGGCTCTGATAACTCTGTAGTGTTAAATGCCCTTGACTTTGATTCTTGGTAACATCAAGTGAAGGCTTGACTTCAACTTTCTGATGCAACTCTTTAACTGAGTTATGACTTGACATTCTTTCCAAACAACCAGAACTCAAAACAGTGGCAGGAGACTGATTTATCCGCTCCCTAGTAGTATTACCTCTCTGAACCCCACTGTTTGTCATTGGCTGACCATTGTTCAAGAATGGTGAGGTTGTAACTGGAGGAACATCGACAGTTACAGCGTTCGAAGCAGTTGAGTTGCTGTTTCCTGTAAGTCCTCCCTGAACCTTTACATCAGGTATTATACCTGACTGAGAAAACTGCAAATGTGGCTGAGTATTATTTTGAGTTATCTGTTGTGGTATGATTTGGGCGTGAGAAAGTAGATTTGTTTGTGTTTGAGGCATATCCAACATTTGTGAGGGTTGCAATGACCCTGAAAAGCTGTGGGACATTTCTTGAAGTGGATTCAAGTGATTAGTCTGAGATAAAAATGATTGTTGATGTTGGATTCTTTGTAAAAGTTGCATTTGAATCTGGCAGTCAGAAATCTGTGATTCCCGATTCATAAGATCGGGATTTTGTGATTGAAATAAACTTTGTTGCTGATTTTGTGACAGAGTTTGCTGTTGAGGTAAAATATGCGACATATTTACCGGGGGCTGATGGTTTTGAAGAGAAGACAATTGTGACTGAACTTGATGCGACTGCATAAGAGAGGACAAAGGACTTGAACCTCCTGATGATTTTTGAAGTTGGTCTAGCCTTTGTATATTCTGTACTGGTCCCTGAGCGCTACTGAACTGTAAGTTAGTTTGCTGAGGAATCTGGGGTGTTGAAAACCCTAATTGACGGGATAGATCAGGAGGAGGAAGACTTTGAAAGGAAGATGCAGGTATAGTATTCAAGAAATTGGACTGCATTGGGCTAGCCAAAGACGAATTTTGCTGCATGTTCATCCACTGCACTAAGCTTAAGCCGGTTGAAGTATGCAAATCATCTCCAAGCCATGGCATTGTCCTTTTGAACAGGCTGTCAAATTCTGGGTCATCATCTACAACGAAGAATAATTGATTATAATTTCAACGCCTTCAATTATTCTAGACTTACAGTATCCATCTCCATCAGAGCCAAAGATTCCAGATGTTAGTTTTAAGGTTTGGTGGAATGAAGCAAAATAGCTCCACTAAACTGGTTTTGCTTCGTTTTATTGTGAAGTAAAAGTTATTTGGCGCAATTCTTTACAATTTTTATTATTGGTCATCCCAAAATAGCCTCTGTGTATAGTTAAAACAAGGGTAATGCTGCCTTCATTTGACACCCTTACCCCCACCTTTAGCGGGATCGCTTAAGGCACTTGAGTTGTTATAATTTTAGTACTTAATAATTAATGTCATAATAACAGTATTGCAGTCCAGAAACAACAGCAGGCTCATTTTCAAACAAACAGTGTTTGTGACTGACTACTAAGGAGCAGCAAACTGAACAGTGTTTACAGTACTAGTCATCAAGAATCGAACATATGTAGAAGCACCTTTGTGTAACAAGAAGATATTAGTGAAGATTTCACTCATAAGTTTCAAACGGAAAAAGTATAGCAATGCACACCTGGCATTCCGGGTATCCTTGGGCGCTTCCCTCTGAGGAACGGCAGAGGGCAAATGAAAAACGGACCCGTTACAGGCTCAATCTCCCAAGCAGAAACTCGGGTACGCCTTTCTCCACCGGTTGATTCGTCCCAACCCACCTATTTGCAAATGTGATTCAATTCCCACAAAGTACAGAAAGTTAATATCAAAAAGATATGTGGTTTTACATTAACCTTAAAATAAGACGGTTTTACATTTGTATTTGTGCTGACTTTTAACAAATGAGACATGCAAATAGTGAGTTTCATAGTGTAGTAGAGAACTAAGGCCATAAAGTCTACCTGTAAATTACGCCACTGAGAATTCTTCCAGCGTGGATCCAGATCACTTATGCCGGTAATTGTACCCATATACCTGCAGATTTCCAAATCTACCCTCAATCTTCACCAGAAGAAATATACGATGACAATCCAATCACAAAAGACGACATTTTTTTGTGTCCATTATCCAAATATACCTTCTAGTTCCAGACTCTTCAGTTTCAAACATCATCCTAAATCGCATGCCAAGAGATACTTGTTGACCATAATTAGCCTTGTAGTACTTTGCCAGAGGAATGACGAATTCTGATGGACTAGCTCTGAACAGACCACCATTCAAACAAGCACCTTGAGACTTGCGAGTAACTCTTTGGCCATCAGGAAGAAACACCCAAAATAAATAAAATTACTTACCTTGGATTAAAGAAAACAGTGAATGGACTATTATTTGCAGCTGCATGGGCTGCTGCTGCAAGGATTCCTATATGCATGCTGTCACTAGAGAGCACTGATGACGATAAATTAGTTGGTTGTCGATTAGCTCGCCTGATTCCCAAAAGAAGATGCTGTTTCTCATCCCTGTAAAGCAGCCATTGTAGTTCAATAAGTACAGCCCGTTGATCTTAACATATGCTTACATTTACAGCTCATTAACGAACAGTGGCCACTACCCAGCACAGGAAACTACAAATTTGCAGTAACATGCTCAAAATCTGTGTTACTTCGACTCAGCAACGAGTGTCGGATACTGCACGTTTGTGACAAAGTTTCGTGTTTTTGGCATAAAATGTGTCTTTAAATGTCGTGTCATGTTGGAAAATCAAAGTTTCAGACACACAACATGCAACCAAAGTGAAATGTTGAGATAACATACTAACATCAGTCTAAATTGATGATGACGAAAACTTGCCGGTTTCCAGATAAGTCTATACCTACCTAATAAACAAAACAGAGTCGCCAGCAGAAAGTCTCTTCCCACTAACAAACAGGCTCCACCCTGTAGTGAGGAGATGTCTTTTTGGCTGTCCTGATTAAAAAGAAAACAAGATTTCAATCAAATGTCAACCAGGGGTCAAAAGAACTGTTCCTGCAAGTGCGTCATCCACTTAACATTTTGTGCTGCTTTTTTTCTATCATCAGTCCTTTACGCATCATAAGTTCCATTTCCAATTGATTTAAACACTCATTACTCTTTTGTTCTGGATTATGATAGAATAAAGCAAAATGGCTCACTAAAGTGGTTGCGCTTCTTTTTATTGTGAAGTATCAGTCATTCGTTGCAGTTCTCGACGCAACTTTCATGTTGGGTCATTTGGAACCAGCCTCTTTGTATTGCTAACACAAGGGTAAGGCTGAGTACATCCAACCCTCCCTTACCTTGCAATTTGCAGGAGCCATTGAGGCATTGGGGTAATGTTGTTGTTGTAGCCTTTTACACATCGTCTTAGATGCTCCAACACACTTCTGGTACTTTTATATGAATATTTTCTATCAAACAACACTGCCATGCTGCCTTACAGCCCCCACCCATATCGATATAAGGGGATCAGATGTTCGCAGCCTTACCTTTGGGTTCTGTATATATTAATTGACCTATAATGAAAATTGTGTTGAGGCTACCAACTGATACTTCACAGAATAACAAGTGTAGACAATCTAGTGAATATTTCACTTTGTCCAATCTATTCCTAAGCAAAAGAATAATGACCCACTTTGTGATTACAATAGAACACACTATTTGAACATACCGCGATAAATGTGCCGGAAGGTCCACACATTATCATGCAAATCCCTGGCTACAAGCTCTTGAGCAGGAGGCTGCATAGAGAAATCCTATATACATCCAAGCAATACACTCAAACTCTGCAAGTAAAGAACATTAATGAGAAGAGACAGGACAGGGAAACTCATTACAAGAGTCGGAAAAATCTTCTCAGCTGCTCGGCGGGGTACTGAAAATCCTCCATGAGTGCTTGTATCACTTGCAGTCAGAGTTTTGCAAAAAAAATCGGTTTGTGGTTTATGCACCTTTAGTGTAAGATCAGACCTCAACAAAGCCTCCTTATCAAACTGGAGAAGATGAAAATATAAGTTCAACAATATAGAATAAACAGTCGAATGAGATTTAATAACGGCAATCATACAAGTGTTCTATCACAAATTAACGATAGACAAAATGAAAATAAATAACATTTCATTGTAATCAGAATGTTTTAACAATGATCTCTAGACTATCTATGTGAAGAATGACGTGTCTCCTTGTCTCACCCATTTATCTATGTATTTCTTTTTAATCGGTCAAAACCATTTGACTACATTGCCTATTTAGTTAAATTTTGTTCAAAAAGTGAAAACCATTCCCTCACTCTTTCTAAGTTTTACCATGTGACTGGTCGAAAACTCGAAACCACCATTATTACCTCCTACCCCACTTGCGAGTGTTATATACGGGGAAAAAATCCCAAAGAAAATGTAAACAAATAGATGAGGTAAAGGGAGTATCATCTCAATCGAAGTAACTATTCTTTTCCATTTTGGCTCTCTGAGTAATTTTTAGTGCTTACAAGTGTTCATGTATGCATGTTTGCCTTAATGAATTATGGGTAAAAATGACAAGGCTCTTACTGAAGAAACTGGCTGGAGCGTCATCTGTGCATATACTTCATCTGTTTCTGGATCTGCCTACAGAAAATATGTGATAAAGAGAGTTTTTAGTAAAATTCAGATGTAATCAGGTAAGACACTACTCATGTTAATTAAAAAGGAGATTGAAGAAAGTAGTAAGGGAGAAAGTCGTATTACATGCAATGTCAAATTATGAAGTAGGCACAGCAGCTTGGAGGGCAAATTTGGATAATTTGGTATCTGAGCATTCACATCCATCTTCATAGATGCTGCCACCTGTTGTTTAACAAGATACTTGAGTAAAAAAAAATTCAAAAAGTTGCAAATTCTACATGAACAAGTTCACTGCAAGTTTTGTTACTAGATCACTGAGTGCAATCTAATGTTGCATAGTTGCCAAGTCTTACAATTGATCACTGAAAAGACATGTTTCACGACGTAACCAGAAATGAAGGATAGCATGTAAGATACAAGAAACTATGAGGAACACATAGGTAACTAGGCTGTTCTCGCATATAAGAGTGTCTCATGCGACACTCAAAGATTTTGCTTTCAGATTGGGACACTACTCCGCGAACACTTTTTAAAGAATTTTAAAAGTTACCACGAGTCACGACTACGTTTTGAGGGGAGGCCGGTATTATTTTGGTGCAAGAGCTGAGATTTGAAGCAATGCCCGATTTAGTATTATTAGTATTATGATTCAAAGCAATGCCTGATTTAGTAATATGAATATGAAGCTCTACTACAACTACTACTAATGCAAATTAAAAGGAAATTAAGTGCACGTTCTAGTTATAGCAACTACTTTTCAAAAGTGAGAATTAATTACACATAACACATTTAGCAAATATTGAAATCATCATGAAAATGCAAAGCAAACACACAAACTCAGAACTTGCTCCATCAGTAACTTTCATAAATAAAGACTGAAAAAAGGTCACATAAATACACACCAAAATATATCTCACCTCAATATTAACTCTTTTTAAATACTTAGTTCTAACTCAAGCATATGTGTGTAACCATTGTTCAATAAATTACCTAAAATAGTAAAACAACCCAAGTTAAAAAATTCTTACTAGACAAAAAGTTAGATAAAATGAAAAAGTAGTAGAAATGTTAAACCTAAACTCTTTACAAATATCCTCTTAGAAAAAAAATAAAATTGAATTAAATCGTACTTTCTAGTTTCCACTCGACTGAAAAAAAATGTAATCTTAATATCCTCGAATAAAAGCATACCTCTTTGGGCTCTTTCTTAGTTGTAGCCTATGCACATCAATTATTATAAACCCGTTTTGTACTTTTGTATCGTATTACAAGAGATCAACCATTTAAATTACGAAGTAATTGGTTCAGCACAAATTCTCATTAAAGACGAGATTGTTATAGCATTGTTATAGAAAAAGATGGGGAAGTTAAAAAAAAGAGAAGCAGCCAACCTGTTCACTGTGACCTTGTGGAAAATACACAACGTGGGTCCCAGCAGCCGGTAAATTTACCAAAGGTCCTGCACACGCTTGCCATAACTCCGGATTAATGCTCTTCTTCTCTGCTGGAAAACAAACCAAACAAACATATACGTGTCAGCATTTCATTGGCTTCTAAGTAAATATCCAAAATTAGATAATGTCTTCATCATATATATTTATAATCTACTGTAATTTAATTTAAACAGTAATTAACATAAATAGTTTTGACAATTTTTAAAACTCAAATTAATAATAATAATAATAATAATAATAATAATAAACTCGTAGTAAAGTTGAAATCTTTAGAATTAGCGACACCTCATTAATTAATTAAAGAGAAAAGAAAAGTAGAAAAGGTAATAGAAGCAATATTCCCTGCAATAAATACACTAGCAATTTCCCATGAAAAGTATATGTGTAAAGAAAATTAACTTTTCAAAAGGAAGCAAATTTAAATAAAATTGTCTTGCAAATTGCAATGCTAGAGTTAGACGGACATTTTATAATAAATGGTTAAACATTCATTTATGATGGAGTATAATATAAATATATAAGGATCTTTTCATAATGTAAGAAATAGTCTTACTTACACAGTAAAACATTTGTTCACGATTAAAATTGTAGATCAACTACACAATTTACCTCATTGAAGAAGAAAACAACACAAATAGGATAGATGAGCTAAAAATAATATAATATAAAAAAATGAGCAATTAAAAACAAAAACTTGCGGAAAAAACAGGAAAGTATAAAATGAAGTAGTAATTAAATATTAACACAAGAAAAAAAGAAAAAAAGAAAAAGGAAAAAAGAGGAGACCTTGGGAAGGAGTAAGGGTAGAGAGTGAAGTGGTAGCGGAGTTAGTTAGCGGAGCTGGCTTCATCTCCGGCGACTTGAGATTGGAGAGATCGGAGTTGAGTCGCCGGAAAATGAGGGGAAAGTGTAGAGAGAGAATAAGTGAGAAGAAGAAAAGAGGAGAGGAGAGGAGAATGGTGTAAGAATATCGAGGAAGTGAAAAAAGGTGGACCAACTTTGTGTAAGTTATTGCCCCCTTTATTACCCTACATCCTTCAGACACTCTCGATTCACTCTTTTTACTTTCTCCTTATCTTACATGGATTATGTATGTCATTTCTCTTTCAAATACATACCGTATATTACTCCGTATTATCGACTCGCTCAACTCATGGACTATGCGTTAGCGCTCGCAAACAATGACATGAACCCGAAAATACGACACGAACTCGATACGAAATTAACGGGTTTAGGTTGAGGTTCAATGACTCATTTTTATAAGTGCGTGGGTTGACACAAATACGACACGAGATTTAATTGGTTCGGGTTTGGGTTGAGCTCTCTGTTAACTAAATTAAACCTAATATTTATTAATCTTCCATTCAATAAATATATTAACACTTTCTAAATATTGACACAACACGAAATTTAATTGGGTCGAATTTGGGTTGAGGGTTCATGACTCGTTTAACATGTAATACGAACACGCGAACCTAGCATGACCTGATCTGTTCGCCAGGTCGACAATGGATTATGCATTTTAACTCGATGATCCAACTTTCTCTTTTTGTACGGGTGAGATGAGTCATGTGTTTTAGATGTCTTGTA
>JAIUZE010010130.1:0-51925 GCA_022085475.1 Heliosperma pusillum | reverse complement strand
TAAGGTTGGTGCAATACTCTTTGCCTACCAAGTTATCTTTCGAAACATTTTAATGTTGATCCATGCAAATTTCGATCTTAAAAATCAATTTACATTGAAGAGGTCGTACTTCTTCAAGTAAAATTACCAGGTAACATACCTGACCATCATGCATGGAGTCCATTACGAATCGTATGACTCTAAGCCATATCAAGAAGTTGGGATTAAAAACAATCTTTTATAAGTCGCATTTTAGAATTCATCACTATAAAGGAGCGATAAAATTCCACCTGACCTCCTAGGGTCCGAATAAACAACTACTGAACAAGCAATGAGGAATACTTTTTCCGAACCATATGCTCAGTTTGTGGCTCTTGACATTTCAAATTCTGACTGACCTCCTAGGTTCCGAAGAAACACTACTGAAACAATGCCATTGAGGAAAACGGTTTTCCGACCATATGGCTGTGTGGTTTATGTTATGAAGAAAGGAGATTTATGAAGAAGATATGGGGATACGAACAAAATAAGGTGGAAAGGCGAACAAGAAGGGCAATGGAGGTGAATAAAGGAAGAAGAGGTAGATGCGAGCTCAGTTTGTGGCTCTTGAAACCTTTTCTCCCACTTTGTCTTATCAAGAAATAATCGTATTTTTATTGACAGACAGCATCACGAGTCACAAACGCTTTGTTCTCGTTGTCAATGTGGGATTATTGAGCACTTGTTTCATTCAAATAACTTATAAATTAGGTACGCTACCTACCCATATCGTATATGGAATGAAATCAGACTGTTTTAAATGTGTTTTTAATATGGTGGGAAAAGAAATAGCAGACAAAAATATTAAGATCCCAAGGTTAGTCAAATGGCTCATTTTGATTTGACAAAGACAAAACCATATCGTATAAGGTTCTGTATCTCTATGCAACAACACCTTATCTCATAATGTGTGTTAGAGAATGTTAACTCGTGAAACTATTTCACAATACTTTTGGTGAAAATCAAAGTCAATACTTCGATATTTACATTTACGATTTACTTGTAAGTCCTTGTCTAATACTCTTGGTGATTAACTACTTCACATTGAAGCTCTTTGAACTTTTCAAAGATTTCTCATAGCACCTCATTAAGTAGAATCAAATATAATATCTACTTAAATTGTTGGTAAATAAAGTGAAATAGTCATAACCATCTCTGGTTGTGTTTGTTATTGGACCACACATATTCTAATGTAATAGGGCCAATAACTCGCTAGTTCGATTTCCTTTTAAATAAAAAGGGCACGAATCATCTTGCCTTGAATACAAGATTCGCACGCACCATAAGATTCAAAATCAGATGGTTTAGGGATAGTTGTCAATACTAGCCTCTTAATGTGCTACACAATCCAGAATTAAGATTTAGATAAGGGTCACCAATTTTGAGCTTTTACAATCTATATGACAAGTAATTATTACTAGTTTAGGTCAAGAATATAATTACCTTTGATTGGTATGGGATAACCATTAACCAAGTATAGGCATAAAAAGATACAACGCTTGTTCTATTCACAAAAGTGAAACACTTGTGTCGTACACTTAAGTGGATACTATATTCTTTATTTAGAGGTTATGTACATAATAACGTTTATTGAAATATACCTCTAAATCCAAAACTAGATTGGTCACATTATAACTTTTATATGTCTCTATAGAAATAAAACTACAATAGTTATATTTCCCTTGTAGGTCGACATTTAATTATGGTTAGTCGTCGCACGAATCATTATTATATGTATTGAATACATTGATGTAAACCATAATAGGTATCTAATACCCAAAAATTGCATTTAGCAAAACAAATGTCGATCATATAGATTTTATGGGTGAAAAATTACACCCTATTTCTAACTCTTTAGAAAACTTTGGGAAGACTCTTTTCTTGTGTCCTACACTGTAAAATAGAATCGTCAAAAGTTGGGTTCGACACCTTGCTTGGGTTCTGACTTTACTATTCAAAATAGTCTTGCCTTTATCCCTTGCCTTCTGTCAAAGTCGAGCCAACCTACTCTTGAACCTCGTCTTAACAATTAAGAATATAAACATCATTCTTAGTGCTCCCACTCACTTTCATGAATCTCTACTTTGACAAGTATATTGGAATTATTGTGAAGACTATTCTTCATTTCATTCATGGTTTTTCCTTCAAAAGGATAAACTTTTCATGAAGTGACTACGGTATTTGGTTGTTCACGATTTCAAATAAATCGATTAACCTAGTCGTCCCAACTGATTTGGCCTCTTTTGAGGTAAGCCCCGATAAGGAGCATTATGACGACATACCAAAAATTAGAATATTTTCGTTGGAGCGGAAAAATTGATGTACCATTGTTATAAGAAGGCGTCACAAAATATTCAAAAAACGCTTTTGACTAAGTGTGACTTATTCATTTACTATTCATAAGAGACTTTTGCAATGGTGAATATGAGGATCAAAAGATAAAATTCATTTTGTCTTTAGCTACGGTGGTATAAACGGAGATTGCAATCAAAATGCTACCGTATAAAATAATGAAAACCTTTTCCACGATTTAACGGATTTATAAGTTCATAGAAGAAAAATGATTGTCATTGCGCGAATGAAATAAATATCAACGGAAAATAAACATTCATTGCTTATAAATAATTTACTTGTAAAAACATTTTTAAACAAGTCACTCATATAATGACCCCTCACGAAATTATATAAGTGATTCCAAGACCCATATTTAGACAAAAATAGTCATCGCATGCTACCTTTATCTAAAAATGGTAAGTCAATACTTGACTAATTCTACACTTCGAACTCTTGGTTGACGGATTTCAACTAAATCCATCTCCTAGTCCCAAGATAACGCTTATCTCGTTGAGTCCAATCCAATTTTGGCTTGTGATCGCATCACCCTACTTACCCGAGGTAAAAAGGGACCCACGAGCGTGGTAGCCCTAATGAACACGGGGTTCATAGGTGTTACTAATGGGTAAGGCTAAATCTCAATTTTTTTAAGCTATGTGAGAGGTCTTGTCAATTTTGTTATTAATCCTTCTCTTATAAGCTCACTAGTCGGTGAATTGTTGAATAACGTTGAATTGACAATCGATGAAATAAAATTGTCATGGTGAACATTTTGGCATACGAAAAATAAAGTCAAGCAATCAAGAAACATAACATCCTAGTATGGCCACTAGTCTAATCAAATTAACTAGATAGTTAAAATGGAACCACTCCTTGGTCCCTTGCTCTTCACTTGGACCACCTTCCAAAATGGCACGCGTCTTGAGGAGTCCCGATCTTCATAACAATAATTCCAAATATCCAAATATACAAATTCCTAATATACATTTATTCTATGAAATGAAATTATTAAAATTATACAAACCGGCGATACGAGATCGCAATAAAATTACAACCAAACCGTTATTCCCTTACATTACGGGTAATAACGATAAAAATAACTAGGCCATACTAGGTACAAAATTTGCATAAATTATTAAATAAATGACATTCATTCATTCAACCATACATAAAATAAAATGATGCAAAATTCATGCCAAGATCGCCCTAAACACATTCATGCTCATTGTAGCTCGATTTTACGGGATTTATTGATTTTTAACCATTAAAAATCACTATCAACTTTTAAATCTCATTTAAATTCAAACTAATTAACTAAACTGATTTAGAACTCAAAATTAGTCACTACTAATTTTGTTGGTCATTAATTAGATCGATTTGATTTCATTTGCTAAATATTACGGTTTAATCATAACAATTATGAAATAAAACCAAAATAAAATATAAACATCATAAAATTTGAAACCAAAAATTTTGTACATTCTGGAACAAGTCCAGGAACTATAAAAATAAAAAACATTTGCTCAAAAAATTAAAATTAATTTTATGAACAAATAGCTTTGTATTTAATGGTTTTATCAAATAAAAACATTAGATATAGTAAAACAGTGAAACAAATTATGAAATTTCACATAAAAGTATCAACATCAGAATGTAAAATGTACAAAAAATTTTCAAGACCAGAAATGGATTTTTCAATTTTATGAACATTATAATCTCATATTATCGACTTTTATCGTATAAAAATCAATAAATCATGCAATACATAAGTAAAAGTCACGAAATTTTACATACAATATGTAAGAAATGCATGTGAGATCATATTAAAATTTCATGGCCAGAATCAACATGCAACTAGTTTTAGTTAACTTTTAACTCATAAAATGCATGTTAACTCGGTTTAAAAGCCAAAAATCAAAATAAATAGCAAATCAATCCCTAAAATCACGAAATTTGACCACAAACATTTTGAGGTCAGTAGGTATACATGCACCAAAAAATTTCGTCAGAATCGTATTTTAACTCAAAATCTTTGATTTATTAGTTATCTTATAACTTTAACAAAAATGTCCAAAATGAACATGCATGCTACAAGCTAGCTCTGATACCACATGAAAGTCCATAGACCTTAATTAGACTCCTCTAATTAGTTGCTAAATTACTTGTTAATTTAGTATTTAATGATCTATGTAACATGCATGCAAATATAAAGACATTTCTATAAGAGAAGAAATTTCCTCACATTGATATGGAAAATATAAGGGCACAACAAGAACTCCTTCTTTTTGTTCTTGAGCTATAAATATGGATGAACACAAACTATCTCCAAAGTAGAAGATCTCCTCTAAGTTGCACCAAGATTAACCCAAATAATCTACTCTTATTATTAACTAGATAATAAGATAGATATTATACTACTAATACTAGACTATATTACTACACTAGTAATACTTAGTAAATATTAGTATTTGAGAGTTTTAGAGAGAAGATGAGTTTTGAGAGATGTATGATCAAATAAGCAAGAATGAAGTAGTAAAGGAATGAACAACAATTGTTCTCCTTTTATAGCCATAAGGGCCGGATATCAACACCACAAAATGGTGATTTTTTTCTTCTTATTTTATTGCCATGCAAAGTGGTAATGTGTTGTAGTGAATAAAATGATTTCATGTTTACTATTCATGTCATAAGCATATGTTGCTTGTGAGTGTGAATAAGAACAACAATCATCACCAACAACTACACATCAACCGGCCATGTGAGCCTCAAATTGATCCATTTTGATTTTTGATATTTTTCTCACAAATACTTATTGATCATATGGTTAATTATCTTGTATAATTAAGTGTTAATTTGATCATATAACAATTATATGACTCAATTAAATAAATAATATGTACTTAACAATTTAAGTAATATTTTACCATTATATCAATATATAATGGGTCCCACAATGCTTAGTTAATTTATTTTACAACTCCTTGTAAATATAATCAACTAATTACCTCTATCTCAAAACCTTAACTAATTTAGTAATTTAACGATTAATTACTAAGTTAAATCTTATTTAATCGTATTAAAATAAGATATAAATTTATTAGTCAATTATCGCATAATTGAAAAATAAGCTTAATCGAATTTGAGTTCTTAACTCAAATTCTAACAATTAACTCTCGTACATATCGAATATATGTAATGTACTAATTAACTGTATCGTATACAAATAATTAGTTACTATTTGGATTTTATCCTTTAGGTGTGACCGAAAGGGATCAATTGATCACCGCCGTCAAACGACAATAACGTCAAACTCTAGTTAGCCAACCGTTATTGATTTACGTTAATCAACTGACTAATCATATATATAGTCAATAATTATCCCAATTATATTCCATAATAAGATTTATTATGTGGCGCACTATTGTGGAGGACACCTACTCCAACAAAACCTAATCCCTTGTTCCATTGCAGCCGCCACCCACCCACCTACCTTCCCCTACTTCGATCCTTTCGCCGGAGATGCGGCTGTGCCATTAGCCCGTCTCCGGCGAACCTTCACTCCCTTAAACATACTAAAAAATCAATTTTTGTCCCTTTCCGAAATGTGGTCCCGTCGTCGTGGTTGTTGATGGTGGAGTCGTCAATATAAGGACTCCGGTAAGTATCGACCCACTTGATGAATTGATAGTGACCAACTCTGCAAAAGGCCGATTGCAATATTACTACTAATGGTGACCGAAAACTATTCTCGTCGCCGCCGTCTCTTGGTACTCCGTCGCTGCTGTAGCCCTTAATGCCACCGTCGGGGGGTCTTTTCCTAGGAGGTGTTCCCCTTCCCCTCGCCCCTTCCCCCACCTCCTATGGTAAGTCTTCTTTGTCGGAAGATTGAAGGTGTTTATCTGTATGTTATGGGTCAGTCTTCTCCATGGTGACTTTGCTTGTTATCGTCCGGTGTTTCCCCCTCCCCTCGCCCCTTCCCCCACCGGTTGGTCTGTGAATGTTTGTCTTGGGGTTGCTTTCTTGTTGCATGTCGTCTTTGTGGTCTTGTGTGGCATTTTTGGGTTTCATTGGTGTGTCCGGGGACGAGTTGTGGTCTGTTGTGACGGTCGGTTTTTGTGTCTCATGTGGTGGGGCTGGGGCGGTTGGTTGTGCAGGTCGGTCACTGCGTCGATTCAGTCTAGGTTTTGAAGGGCTGTATTCTCGGTTGTTTGGGACAATAGTTGGCTGATGTATGTTTATCGGTTGTGTCGGCTTGGATTGTTTGGGGGATTGTTGGTTGGTGGTGTTGGGTGGATTGGATGTGGTGGTTCTCCAACAAATTCAATGCAGACTTTTAGATTAATTTTCAGCATTTTATTACGAATAATATCAATCTATTATCTTCTATGGAATAAGGGCCTCTCAAAGGCGTCATTACTTAGGGCTATGACCCTCGTCTATGTTGGTTCTATTGTCATTGCTCCTTCGAGGTCTTTGGTTGGGGGGAGTTTTTTGTCCGTTCTTATCAGATTACTCGGCTTCTTGGCTTGGTCTTTGGACTGTAGGGATCGTTCACCACGGTGTAGAAGTTTTCTCTCCGCTGAAGGCAAGCTTGTTCGGCTCGCGCTTCCCCTTTTCTTTCTACGCACTTGTGGCGTAAGTGCACCTGGTCCGGTTCGTTGGCCTATGGGAGTTGTTAGTATCACTGATGAATTGGATGATGTTGCTCACGGTCGATGTACTCTCTTCCACGAGCATGCTGATGATACCACTTGTAGCACGGGTCATATAGTGACGCTAGTTTTAGTAGGCTTAATGTTTGTATTTATTTTGTTGCCCTTCTTCCACTGTTTATGCTTTAGTTTTATCCCCCGCAACCTTAATAAGTTGGGACATGAGCTGGCTAAAGGTGCGAGGGACTAGAAATAGGACTACAACTTTACTGCTGCCGAAAAAAAAAAAAAAGAAGATTCCACTTTGTTCACGATGCAATTACTAGTGGACTTATCTACCCTTCTCATGCGCATACAACCACTCAAAAGATAAGTTGCAAGTGCAACTACGATTGTAGGATCAATTAGGACCAGGTTTGTATTGCTCATCAAGATTAAACACTTCAAAACAATTCGAGTTTGTATGAGTATGTTTACAGGCAATATAATGTACACCATTTGTACCAATCATTTTGTTGGAGCTAGTGTCCTTCACAGTTAGTGTGATAACATGAATAAATCTCTTACAGGTTCACAGGGTATACTTAGTATTCTTATCAGTTGATTAACGTTTATCGATAACTGTTGGCTTGCTAGGAGTTTGACGTTATTGTCATTTTAATGGCGGTGATCAACTGATCCCTAAAAGTCACACCTAAAGGATGTGTCTGAGAGATGTGATTATATGAATAATATAATCATATTGATGCCTAATTATATGACTAAAAGGTTAGTCGATGGATATGACTAAAAGGTTAGTCAATGTAATGATGATACGATTATTTAATAACGATTAAATAATATTAGCTGAGACGAATTAAATGTAATTCGTAATTGAATATAAACCGTTATATTTAATCAATGTATATAATGTAAGCTTAAACGAATTAAACCTAATATGTTATATTTAATTAGCAAATTATAAATATACGGATATTTGAAGTTGACATATATATTATATTACATGCTAATGTAACCGAAAAAGGAAGGAGAAAATAGTCTTTTTCTTCCCTTATTTTTCGGTTAATAAGAGATAAAAATAAGAGATAAAAATAAGAGAAAAGATCTCCTATTATTCTCTTATTGTTACTTGGTCAAAACCCTAATAAATAGAGTAGTAAAAAAGAGAAAAGACTCCTCCTTATACTACCCTAGTCATTCGGCCGAAACAGAATAAGGGAACAAAGAAAAATTCAGATTTTTCTCTCGAATTCTCTCTATCATTCATCATCACACAAAAAGAAAAATTAGCAGTAACTTTTCTCTAAAATTCTAGCACAAGCAAGGCATATCTCGGAGCATCTTGGGTGCAACAATTAGGAGAATATCGATTTCGATATTGTTCATAGGCCAAATTTGCTAGGATCAAAGGTTAATTCTAAATTCCTATAATTTTGTATTATGCAATTGATGTATGACTCGTAATTCATATACTATAGTTTCGTTATAATCCGTAAATTAATGACGAAATATACCGATATTTCTTATAAGTGGTATCAGAGCCAAGGGCTACGAAATTATTTTATATGTTTTTCATAATTGATGAAATATAAGATTGGAAATATTTATTTTTTTTTCTTTTGATTTCGGCAGAGTAAAGAGAAAAAAAAAGTTTTTTTTGTTGTTTTTTTTTTTGCTGCTGCTGCCGAAAGAAGAAGAAAAAAAAATTAGCCTTGTTTTTCCATTTTGATTCATTATTATTGTTGTTTTAAATAGTTAAGACGATAACATGATGAATTTGTAGTTGTTTTGATTTAATAAGGATTAAATTAAAATGTAAATGGAAATCGATTTGAATGTTCATCGCTATATATTTTTCGGTATTCATTGATTTAGATATTCATTTTAAATTGTTAAATTGAATCATCTAGTTTGTATCGATGTTTAATAATGATTAGAGGTTGATAATTTGTACCGATCTTGAAAATATTAGTAACATCAAATTAAATTGTATATTTTAAAAATAAAAACGTGGCTGCCAAAAGGAAGAAAAAAAAAACTGTTTCGTTTTTTATTTTTAGTCGAAATTTTTTGTAATAATTCATTATAATGATAATGTTTCGTTTATTGTTGTGAAGAAGTTCACAATAATTGGATACCCAATTATTTTAAAGAGGTTTAAAATAATGTTGTATTAATTCATGTTAAAGAATATGAATTAAAATTGGATTATGTTTGGTTGGGGTTATTGTGATTAATTAAGGAATTGTCACATAATTTTGATCGTTTTAAAAGGTGGTTTGGATAAATTACTCTTCATAATTAAAGAATTATGTCTTGGATGATTAATTTATAGTTGATGCATTTTATTTTGTTGAATGAATGGTTGAATGGTTTAATTTACGTATTTTTGCAATCGGTTGTAATTTGTATTACCTAGTGTGGCCTTAGTTGATCATGTTTTCGTAATGATGGAAACATGATCTTTGATGTAATTTTGAGATCTCGTATCTCCATTTTATTTTTTATTAAATTATGTTTTTAAATTAGAATGTAAATAGGTTTATATTTTGTAATTTATTAAATGTATTTTGAGAAGACTAAAGATGGAGATCGGATTGCTCACTCCCGCTACATGGACCAAGATGGAACATCAAGACAAGGTTCTCGGGTCCAAATGGGTTGGATTCCAAAGTTGTATTTTTGTTCATTTTGGTAGATAGGCCACACTAGGACTTTGTAATTTTTATGTATTTTTCCGTTCTTGTTGCTTTTTCATCACATGATAGTTAGTGCATCATATTCCGCCTAAACCAAATCACCTACTACTAAAATGCATGAAAATTGACTCATATAGTTTGAATGTTAGTTATCATGGACATAAAGATGTCACTCGAATTTAAGCCATCATTTTAGTTTATTCATCCTCGCATGCTAGATATTAGTTCACTTAAATTGAATTAAAATAAAATTGATGGGATCTTCCTCTAAACCTAAAATTGAGACTAGTCTTTATAGGCCAAACTACTATGAATCCCTTCTTCGTCGGTAGGCATATAGGACCTTACTCTCCATATGACCCCTTCTACGTTGGGTAAGTAGTGTGTGTTGACCTATTTTATCTCAACATTATAGTCCGATGAGTTTCTCGTGATTATGATGGACTAAAGATAGAATTTACAGAAATTTATCGACCAAGAATTCTAAAGGTAGAATTAGCCAAGAGGTTGGCTTATCAATTTATAGATAATTGAGTCTTGAGATCATTTATATAATTCTTGAGGGAGGTCAATTGTATAAATGTTCGAGTCTTTGCGTAAAAACAAATTTTGCACTAGACTTAAATTCAAATCGATGAGTATGCTTATTATGTTTTTTCTTTTTTTTTCAGTGTAGAACTCGTTTATATTGATAATACTGCATATAACAAATGGATGGAAATACTGATATCCCTATGCCAAGTGTCACGCTCGCGCGCGAATCCTGGCTTAAAGCTTTTATGGACCACATGAATCAGTCCACGCGACTGAAGAATGACGGGTCCAATTTTGCGGACTGGGAGGCGGCATTAAGGAATGCTGTCATTGCTGACGGTAAGCTCAAGTACTTGACTGAGCCAATACCGCCAAACCCAGGACCCAATGCGAGAGCTAACGAGACACTTGAATATAGTGACTTCGTTATGGAAGCGGGTGCGATAAAGAACGTACTCATCTTTGCAATGGAAAGCAATTTGCAAAGACGCTTCATTGCCAAAGGTGCAAACAAGATTTTCACCACGCTCACTAACGAATTCTCAAAAGCACCGAGGATCGTTACTTATGAGCATACCTGTCGCTTCTTTGAGGCGAAACTCCAGAAGGGTCAACCGGTTAGCCCACACATTCTTGATATGATTAAGAATGTCGAGAAACTGGAGGCACTTGATTGCAAAATCGAGAGCATAGTCATTGACCGTGTGCTTCATTCACTTCATGATGGTTTTTCCCTTTTCAGGGCAAATTACTATATGAATGATATGAAGAAAAGTCTTCATCAGCTACACTCACTTCTCGTACAGACCGAGAATAATATGAAATTGAGTGGGAGCATGAAGCAAGATGTTCTCATGATTTCCAACAAGGGCAAAGGTAAGGGCAAGGCTCATGGCGACCTAGCTGTAGGAAAGCCAAAGTTTAAAAAGTCAGGAAACGGCAAGAGTGGGCCTGGTGAGACCAGTGGCTCACAAGGCAAGGCAAAGAGCAAGGACGGTAAGATGGAGTGCCACCATTGCCACAAGACTGGGCATTGGAGGAGGAACTGTCCCGTGTACCGTGAGGACATAAAAGCAGGCCGCGTCACTCCTGTTGGTATGTCATCTTTTATTCATATGATTGAGATTAACCATGCAAGTTTCGGAACTTGGGTACTTGATACAGGTTGTGGTTCTCATCTTTGTAATCATTTGCAGGGCCTAAGAAACATCACACCTCTCGCAAAGGGTGATGTGGACCTGCGAGTGGGGAATGGAGCAAGAGTTGCTGCAGTTTCAGTGGGAACATATGTAATCCAACTCCCGAGTGATTTTGAGTTATATTTATATAACTGTTGCTATGTACCCAGTTTATCTAAGAACATTATTTCTGTTTCCGTACTAGATAAAGACGGTTTTTCATTTTCAATAAAGGACAATAGCTGTATTTTCTCTTTTAATGAAATGATTTATGGCAAACCAGTTTCCATGAATGGAAATTATATCTTAGATCAAACCACAGAAATATTGCATCTGAATAATAAGAAATTAAAGGTTGCTGACAAAGATCAAACTTAACTATGGCACTGCCGTATGGGACACATAAATGAAAAACGTGTACAGAAGCTCATTGACAATGGGACTATCTCCCCATTTGATTACGAATCATTTGGCACGTGTGAATCATGTCTTATCGGTAAAATGACTCGAATTTCCTTCAAAGGTGTTGGAATGCGCGCTAGTGACCTATTAGGACTCATACATACTGATGTATGTGGACCTATGTCAATAAACGCAAGAGACGGCTATAGATATTTTATCACTTTCACGGATTATTTGAGTAGATACGGATATGTCTACTTAATGAAGCATAAAAGTGAGTCCTTTGAAAAGTTCAAGGAATACCAGAATAAGGTTGAAAACCAACTGGGAAGAAAGATTAAAGCACTTCGTTCAGATCGTGGTGGCGAATATCTTTCAAATGAGTTTGATCAACACCTTAAAGACTGTGGTGTAGTATTACAGTTAACTCCACCTGGAACACCTCAATTAAATGGTGTGTCCGAACGGAGAAATCGAACATTACTTGATATGGTTCGATCCATGATGAGTCACACGGTAGTACCTGATTCATTATGGGGTTTTGCTCTTTTGTCAGCTGCTCTTATACTTAACCGAAGTCCGTCTAAAGCTGTAGACAAGACTCCATATGAGTTATGGAAGGGAACGGTCCCTAACTTTTCCTTTATTCGGGTTTGGGGCTGCGAGGCTTATGTCAAGTGGAGACACGAGGATAAGCTCGGCCCGCGATCGTTCAAGACATACTTTATTGGTTATCCAAAAGGAATGTTTGGTCATTACTTCTATTCGCCTACCGAACAACAAGTTTTTGTTGCGGCTAGTGCGAAGTTCTTAGAGAAAGAGTTTCTCGAGAATAAGTCAAGTAATATAACCTTCGATCTGTCGGAGATTCAAGAACCAACAACCGAGCAACCAATGGAGGAAGAGGTTCCTTCAACTTCTTCTACGGTTAACATCCCTATGAAACCTAGGAGGTCGGGTAGAGTCTCCATTCCTCCAGACAGATACATTGGTATGGTCGAGGAGAATGAGAGAGATAATGTTTTACTCTTAGAGAGTAACAAACCCGCTACCTATAAAGGTGCCATGACCTGTTCCGACTCTAAGCTATGGCTTGAAGCCATGCAATCCGAGATGGACTTCATGTATGAGAATGACGTATGAGATCTTGTTGATTTGCCTGATAAGGTACGACCTCTTCAGTGCAAATGGCTTTATAAGATAAAGCATTCCATAGAAGGACAACCAGACACCTATAAGGCACGACTAGTGGCAAAAGGTTTCACTCATGTGCAAGGATTGCATTATGATGAAATTTTTGCACCCGTAGTTATGCTGCGTTCCATTCGGATAATCTTAGTGATTGCCGCTTTTCATGACTAAGAAATTTGGCAGATGGTTGTGAAAACCGCCTTCTTAAACGGTTATTTGGAGGAGGAATTGTACATGGTACAACCCGAAGGTTTCATTGATCCTAAAAATCCTAAGAAAGTTTGCAAGCTTAAGCGTTCCATTTATGGACTTAAGCAAGCTTCTCGGAGTTGGAATCATCGTTTCGACCAGGTGATAAAAGAGAATGGTTTCACTCGATCGGTCGAGGAACCATGCTTGTATGTCAAGTCGAGTGGGAGTAAGATTGTCTTCTTAATATTGTATGTTGATGACATACTCTTGATTGGGAATGACATCCCTCTCTTATCTTCGGTAAAAGTATGGTTAAAGAACCATTTCCAGATGAAAGATCTGGGTGAGGCACAACGCATATTGGGGATCCGTATCTATAGAGATAGATCACGACGGATGTTATCACTCAGTCAGGAGTCTTATATAGATAAGATTCTTGAGAGGTTCAGCATGACCAACTCCAAGAAGGGGAACCTTCCAATGATTTCTGGGATGCATTTGAGTAAAGCTCAGGCACCCAAGACATCTGAAGAGGTCGAGCGCATGAGTCGTGTCCCTTATGCATCAGCTATAGGATCGATCATGTATGCCATGATATGCACACGTCCGGACGTGGCATATGCATTGAGTATGACGAGTCGGTACCAAGGCAATCCAGGTGAAACACACTGGATGGCTGTCAAAAACATCCTTAAGTACTTACGAAGGACTAAGGATTGGGTATTGACTTATGGAGGAGACACTGAGCTATGCGCAATCGGTTACGCAGATGCTAGCTTCCAAACAGATCGAGATGACTCGAAATCTCAGTCTGGATTCGTCTTTACTCTTAATGGCGCTGCGGTCAGTTGGAAAAGCTCCAAACAGAGTGTTATAGCAGATTCTACAACTGAGTCCGAGTACTATGCCGCTTCAGAAGCTGCAAAGGAAGCTATATGGATGCGTCAGTTCTTACAAGGACTAACCGTAGTTCCTAGTTCGAATGACCCTATCACCATCTATTGTGATGATAGAGGTGCCATCTTCCAGGCTAAGGAGCCTAAGTCCAGCAACAAGTCTAGACATGTACTTCGGAAGGCTCACATGATCCGAGATTACGTGGAGCAAAAGGAGATAGTGATTGACAAGATTGCTTCGGATGACAACATCGCGGACCCTCTCACTAAACCGTTAAAATATGATAAGCATGAAGGGCACGTTATTTCCATGGGAATTAAACGTGTTCCTGAGTTGTAGTAGCTGTTTTATGTGGATTAGATAAATGTATCTTTTTCATGCACTATTTATAACATCATCGTATTGTTTCATATTTTGTTTTTCATGTGGATTGTACGACAACATTGAACGCCACAAAGTGAACTGAATTACATTATAATTGTTTTGCGCCGTAATCGCCTACATGAGCTGATAACTCTGACAATTATACTGTGAAGTTGATTGATGGTGGGTTCAACGAGGCATAAGTCAAACGGTTGACTGATCGATCACAGATACGAGTTATAAAGATACCTCGTAGGACATAATGACAACGTTATGGAGTCATAAATGTTTCATAACATTCGGTGCCAGGTCGTGGATAGGACGTCCATAGTGTTCCTAAGAGTCGATTCTTTTGACTATCGACTGTCTCTTGAGATTAAGGCAGTTTTCGGATGACTTTGGTTTCTTTCTCATGGTCGACCGTAACAGGAGGCTAAGTAGATTTTTACTGGGTCATTTCATACTGTGCTTGTATCTGCAGGATTCGAGTTGAGGAAAATATCCAACTTTTATCAGGTTTTGTTATTTCTCAGAGCCACTCGAGGAGTTGTAACTGAAATGCATGGCCATGCTCGAATAATGATTAGTTTATCAATTAAGTTACTCTCTAGTCGGGAAAACCACTCTTGATACTGATCGCTTGTAAAATGCGACCTTTGTAAATACGGACTTTGCAAATTGTTTTACATTGAGTGGGAGAAATTTATGGATATGAGAATCGGGTTATCGCACATACACTTGTAAGGACAAGTGGGAGATTGTTGGAGGTAGTGTCCTCCACAGTTAGTGTGATAACATGAATAAATCTCTTACAGGTTCACAGGGTATACTTAGTATTCTTATCAGTTGATTAACGTTTATCGATAACGGTTGGCTTGCTAGGAGTTTGACGTTATTGTCATTTTAATGGCGGTGATCAACTGGTCCCTAAAAGTCACACCTAAAGGATGTGTCTGAGAGATGTGATTATATGAATAATATAATCATATTGATGCCTTATTATATGACTAAAAGGTTAGTCGATGTATATGACTAAAAGGTTAGTCAATGTAATGATGATACGATTATTTAATAACGATTAAATAATATTAGCTGAGACGAATTAAATGTAATTCGTAATTGAATATAAACCGTTATATTTAATCAATGTATATAATATAAGCTTAAACGAATTAAAATGTTAATTCGTAATTAAACATAATATGTTATATTTAATTAGCAAATTATAAATATACGGATATTTATAGTTGACGTATATATTATATTACATACTAATTTAACCGAAAAAGGAAAGAAAAAAATAGTCTTTTCTTCTCTTAATTTTTCGGTTAATAGGAGATAAAATAAGGGAAAAAGATCTCCTATTATTCTCTTATGGTAACTAGGTCAAAACCCTAATAACAAGAGTAGTAAAAAGAGGGGAGACTCCTCCTTCTACTACCCTAGAGGGACGGCCGAAATAGAAAAAGAGAACAAGAAAAATTCTGATTTTTCTCTCTAATTCTCTCTGTCATTCATCATCACACAAAAAGAAAATTAGCAGTAATTTTTCTCTAAAATTCTAGCACAAGCAAGGCCTATCTTGGAGCATCTTGGGTGCAACAATTAGGAGAATATCGATTTCGATATTGTTCATAGGCCAATTTTGCTAGGACCAAAGGTTAATTCTAAATTCCTATAATTTTATATTATGCAATTCATTTATGACTCGTAATTCATATACTATAGTTTCGTTATAATCCGTGAATTAATGACGAAATATACCGGTATTTCTAACAACTTTTACTTTACCATTATATATATACTAGTTTTAAACCCGTGCGAAAAATGCACGGGTCGTAATAGTAGACACAATTGTTGGATACATGAGCATATAAAATGAGCGTGATTAAATGTTCAATACCGTGACAATATAAATAGTCTACAATTGGAGATTCGACATACATATAATTTTATTTACTAATCACTATCATACAATGAAAATTATGTTTGTAGATAAATTCATTGTACACTAAGTACGTTGCATGTCTTATTTGATATACGCTTATTGTCGCAAATCAATAGCTTCAAGCCTTATTTGCTTGTAACTCTGTATTTTTCACAATAAAGCTGATCATGATTGAAGACCGGTTTATATGACAAAACTCTCGTTTTATAATCAGCTCATTTATTTGGCCCATTTAATTGTTAAGCGTGTTTTCTTATTGTTTTTATTATTATTAATAAGCATTTTTTATAACTTGATGGAATTATGGGTTTTGTTCGGTTTTTTTATTAAAATTTATATTTGTATATTAACATCATACATGTTGTACATGCATATTTTGTTTTGTTATCACTGGCATTAAAACTCTTTTCTTATTTCAAATGACAAAAAAAGTAAGATTTGGTAATTGTTATTCATTTAATTTTAGGAATATGTCAATTCTTTTATAACATAATTTAAACATTAATGTTACTCATTTTGTTATTTTTTTTTTTTTAATTTCAATTTTTGTGCTTGAATATTTTTTTTTTACAGTTTAGGTCACCCATTGAAATTGAAACCAGAGAGTGGTAACGGTTCACATTATATTTGTATTTTTTTAGTTGATTCATGATAAGTGAATATTTGTATGGTTTTAACCTCCAATTTAGCTCGGTTTTGTATGTCATTTGTGCTTTGTTAAGCCACTTTATGAGCTAATATCGTCTTCTAGGCGAATTCCTATGTTCTAACATGTTTTGTAGGGAAAGTGACGTTTCTACGCCCTTTTTCTATATTCCCGAGCATTTGCCTAGAACCCGACGATTTGAAGAAGCAAGCTTGACCAAGTGAAAGGCATTTCAAGAAGGTTCACTAATTCGAAACAGAGAAGAAGCAAAGACAGTTTCATAGTTGTCGGAAGATCAATCATTTAGGCAAAAGAATTCATCGCTTTACATCAAACCCTATCAACAAACCCGACTCAAGAGGTCAAAGGGGATGTTGGAAGTCAAGTCAAAGCAAAAGGAGATGAAGCGTTAGTTCAAAGCTTCCAGAAGGCAAAATACCCGATCGGGTTTGTGTATACCCGATCGGGGAAGTGTGCTGCTCTGCACAAAATGGCGTCTTCTTCCTACTTTTGTCCTATGTGTTTAATGCCCGACCTCTTCTCCACGAAACCCTAATACTATAAATAGTTCATCTAGCCTCTCATCTCAACACACCTTTCTTACAATCCTCTTCTCTTCTCTTCTTACATTTCCTCTTTAGATTAGGAGGAAGGGAGAACTAGTCTCTCTTCTCTCATTTTCTTCTTCTTTAGTCTTTAGTTCTTAGTTTATTTCTGTCCATTTCACATCAAAATCTTAGCTTAGATTAATAAGAGTTTCAATCCTTGTAGTCTACTTTGTTGGGTACAAGTGTTGTAATTCAAGGATCGTTTATTATGTGCAAGGATTTTCTATTATTGTTATCATTATCGTCATTGATCGTCATATAGGTATTTCTGTTTTATCCCTTGTTTAATGTTCATATTGTTTTCCATTTGATTGTTATTCGCTTTACATATTGTCTTAGATTTATTTTAGTACCGTTATAATCGTTGTTTCATTTCCTAGATTATCAATTAGCGTCGTTATTATCGCCATATAAAAAGTCAAAACCAAATAAACATGTCTATCCTAGTTTTCATTGTTAATATCATTTTAGACATAGATATCATCATGAGTGAGTAGTCATCCTTTCTAGGGTGTAGGGTAGCCATGTTAGATTGATTAAAAGATGTTAATTGGATAAAGGAATTGTGCCTTTAAAACATTGTGTCTATGCATGTTTGGATTGTAACGATAGTTAACGATTTTTAGCTAAAATCATTTGACTAGTATGGAATTCTTTTCCAAGGTAGATATACAGGAATTGAATAGACAAAGCGTGACATAGTGGATTAAGACCTAGTAAATCGCACTAAAAGCCTGCTAGACCATCTGATCTATGATTGTAATGAACACGCCATTCTTACGAACGCTCAATGAATTATTTGCATATCCTAAATCCAATTTCATCAATATATCAATCTACATGTGTGAACCTACTTCCCTAGATGCTTTTCATTACTTGCTTTACTATTTTTATTTTGTTTTTATTTATGCTTTATATTAGTTTAGATATCAAAAATCTCAAAACCTAGATAATCATTAGATAGAACTCAATTGCGAGACAATTCACATTTCATAGGAAACACCATCTCCCTGTGGATCGACCCCTACTTCCCTAATTACATTAATTTGTTATTAGCCTAGTCTGGGTAATTTATCTTTGTATTGGGCTTGCGACAGGCCCGATCAAATTTTGGCGCCGTTGCCGGGGAGCACGGTTTAGTTTTCCTTTTCTTGTGATTTTTAACGCAATTAGTTTTATCTAGTCTTTAGGAATCCAAATTCCTTTAGACCTCTCTTGATTTTTCATCTTAGCTTTTCAATCTTATGCCCAGATCTTCTAGACTAGGGACCTCTAATTCTTTAGACCCCGAACTAGAAAGAACTCTGCGTAGGATACGAAAGCTATTCATCGAAATCTCAAAAGCTTGTGATACTTTAAGTTTAGACCATATTCGTGAGAAATACTCGGATATTTTATCTAACCTTGAAGGAGAAGAAGATCCCTTCACATATCCATTCACAAAAACCAATCAAATTTCAAACAACATTCCATCTTCACCTTCACATTAGGAAATGGTTCGACTTTCAGACCATTCCAAACCCACCGCAGAAACACTTCCAAGGGGTATTACTAGACCCCAAATCGAAGCCCAAAACTTTGAAATCAAACCATCCTTCATTAACCTCATTGAAAGAAGCCAATTTAGTGGCAATGCCACAGAAGATCCCAACCTTCACATCCAAAACTTCTGTGACTATTGCTCCACTATTAGACAAAATGGAGTCACCCAAGAGCAAATTAGAGAGATGTTCTTCTCATTTTCTTTGAAGGGTAAGGCAAAGTTGTGGATTCATAGCCTTGATAAGGTTACTTTAGGTATCACCGATTGGGAGAGCTTAGCTCTTGCCTTCTACCAAAAGTACTTCCCCCCAGAGAAGACCGCTTTGTTGAGAAGTCAAATCACTGGTTTCCAACAAGGGGATGATGAGAGCCTATATGAAGCCTGGGAGAGGTACAAGGACTTACAAAGAGAATGTCCTCATCATGGGTTAGATTCATGGCTCATGGGTTAGATTCATGGCTCCTTGCCATAACATTCTATAATGGGTGTTATATAGAGTCCCGTCGAATCCTGGATTCTGCTAACAATGGAAGATTTGATCAAATCAATGTTGAAAATGCTCACACTACCACTGAATCCATGGCAATTCACGATTCTCAATATAGAAATTCCCGCTCCATACCATCGAAATCTAAGCAAGAAGACCCCGGTTTAACACTTTTACAAGCCCAAGTAGCCCTTCTTACACAAAAGCTAGAACAACTCCAATCCTTTACATTTCAACAGAGTGACAATGGTGTAAGTAAAATTGAAGCCATGCTTCTGCAATTGGCTCAAAGGCAAGACACCATAATCGCTCAATTCCAGGAGAGTGATCAAGCTAAGGATGCCGCCATCAAATTGTTGGAAGCTAAGATTTCCCAATTTACCTCTTCTAATACCTACCAAGAGCAAGGGCAGCTGCCTTCACAATGTTACCAACCTCACGAAACTGTAAATGTCATTTCCTCGAGAAGTGGTAAGCATAATGATGAGCCCGTGGTTGTTAATATTGAAGCTGAGGTGCCCATGTCAACAGGGAAAGAGCGCGAGATTCCTATTGAGATCAAAGTCCCATTTCCCCATAGATTAGCCAAGCACAAGGAGGAGGCAAAGTATGGTAAGTTCCTTGACGCCGTTAAGAACTTGAAGGTAACAGTCCCTTTCATTGAATTGCTTTCCGAAGTTCCTTCTTACTCCAAGTTTATGAAGGAAGTCCTCAACAAGAAGAGATCCTTCAATGAGATAAAGACCGTAGCTTTCACTGAAGAGTGTAGTGCACTCTTGCAAAATAAGTCTCTACCAAAACTTAAGGACCCTGGTAGTTATTCCATCCCTTGCACTATAGGCACCTATACCATTGATAAGGCCCTTTGCGACCTAGGTGCTAGTGTAAGTGTCATGCCCTTTTCTATGTTTGAAAAACTTAACATGGGTGCTTTGAAATGCACTAATATTACTTTGCAAATGGCGGACCATTCTCTAAAACAACCTATGAGTGTTTTAGAAGATGTGCCCGTCAAAGTTGGTAAGTTTTTCATTCCCGTTGACTTTCTAGTAATTAACATGGCCGAGGACTCTCAAACCCCAATCATTTTGAGAAGACCCTTTTTGCACACCACTGGTGCAGTTTTTGATGTCAAAAATGGAAAGTTGACACTAGAGATAGGAGATGACAAGGGGACCTTTAGTAAAAATGCCACCCTTAGGAGTCCTGTGGTAGAAGAACCTTGTTATGTGTTTAATGTTGATTACTCTTCTATTGTTTCTTCTATGCCTCGATCCTTACTGACGGATCCGGTGGAGGCACATGTTAGTGTTGATTCTCTTGCAGGTGATCATACTAAAAGCACTACTGTTAAAAGTGCTAGAAGGGGCTATTCTCGGAAAAGCTTAGCATGGATGGAGAATATAAAGCAGACTATGATGACAAGCTTGGATGATAGTGAGCTTAAAGATAAAGGATGATTTCAGAGAAAGAAATGGAGTCTAGGAAGACTTTTAAATTGCGCTTCTCGGGAGGCAACCCGTGTTCCTTTTCCTTTTTGCATTTTTATTTTTTCCCTTTTTCGTTATTAGGATTTATTTTGCAGATGAAAGAGTTTTTGAAGAAAATCTATAAAGACCTTCCTTGTCAAGTCCAAAAGACTAGCTTGGGGGAGTCTGCGCTGACTAGTAAGCTTCACTCTTCTTTCATTTTTCCTTTTCCCCATTAAGCATCTCATTGCATATTTTGTCTTTGTGCTCACATTGAGGACAATGTGATGTTTAGCTTGGGGGAGGGATTGCATTTTCCCATTTTGCATTTTAGTTTTGAATAAAAGAAAGAGAAGATTTTTGAGAAAATTTAAAAAAATTCTGAACACAATTGAATGCTTTTCATGCTTCGCCTGCTTGTTTACTATGCTATCATGTTACATTTCCCAAACTTAGAGCTTTCAAAAGATAATGGTTCAATATTTATTGAATTCTGCATACATGGGTAAGTCTTGTACACAGTAGGCATGGAATTAATCTATAGATGAGTACGCTTGATCTTGACATTTGGCAAGTTACATATATTGTAAGGTAGAACCTCCTTAGGCTGGTAAATCTATACCCAGTCTCATTTAGATGTGTGTAGTTCTCCTTGTGATGTGTGTCATGTCAAAACGCATAAGTATGGTTCTCATTTCATTCCTATAACCATTGCATTCATGATTCACTAAGATTTGAAGCCTTTTTCACTTTGAACTACCCCTCAAAATTAGCCTCTTCATACAAATACTTCACAAAAATAATAGCTACATATAAAAACTGCCTACCTTTTGAGCTAGTAGCTAGACTATGGTGTATGGGTGCTCTTTTGAGAAGATTTTGTTCCTTAATGACAAAGTGAATTTGGAGAACGAAATTGTTCAAAAAGTGATGTTATGTTCAAAAGAAAAAGAAAAAAAAAAGTTGAAAAAAGAAAAAATCGAAAAGAAAGAAAAAAAGAAATAAAAGAAGAAGTTGTGAGTATCTCCTCAAAATGTCAAGTTAATATTCAGAAGGAGTTTACCCTTGTGTTTCGTGTGTAATAAGTCAATCTGTTCATTCTGGCTTCGTTTTCCATCTTTTGGGAATTCATCGAAAGTTTGGATTGAGTATCCATTTATCATTGGTCAGTTGCTAGCTCATTCTAAACTTCACATGACCATAACTGTTTGTCCAGCTTTCACCCATTTTCCAAAGCCTTCTTCTTATTTTTCCGGCTTCTTTTCTATGTGCATTGTGATCTTTGACTTGTGCTTTGAATTGTTTACCATATTAGACTGCGGACACATTTTCATAAGTCGTAGATAGGTGAGTGTCTCAAAAACATTTACACATAAAGAAATCACCTTTTACATACATTGAGTGTTCGAGTGTGCCGTGAGAGTCCATTTGTCAAAAGATCATGCAAGAGCCGAAAATCTATAGTGAAATTCTTTGTGCTACGCCGTTATGTAAATCTCAGCCATGTTTATGTATCATTCTTGCCCACGTTGTTTTTGGGTTATGATTCATTATGTTTCCAAAGCTTTATGTTGAGATTTGTTTCTTGATGGTGTAGTAGCCAACGCTTGCAACCTTGTCCTGGTATTGTTTGTTATGTTTGCTTGAGGACAAGCAAAGGTTTAGCTTGGGGGAGTTTGATAAGTGAATATTTGTATGGTTTTAACCCCCAATTTAGCTCGGTTTTGTATGTCATTTGTGCTTTGTTAAGCCACTTTATGAGCTAATATCGTCTTCTAGGCGAATTCCTATGTTCTAACATGTTTTGTAGGGAAAGTGACGTTTCTACGCCCTTTTTCTATATTTCCGAGCATTTGCCTAGAACCCGACGATTTGAAGAAGCAAGCTTGACCAAGTGAAAGGCATTTCAAGAAGGTTCACTAATTCGAAAGAGAGAAGAAGCAAAGACAGTTTCGTAGTTGTCGGAAGATCAATCAATTGAAAGGAAGAAATCATCGCTTTACATCAAACCCTATCAACAAACCCGACTCAAGAGGTCAAGGGGGATGTTGGAAGTCAAGTCAAAGCAAAAGGAGATGAAGCGTTAGTCAAAAGCTTCCAGAAGACAAAATACCCGATCGGGTTTGTGTATACCCGATCGGGGAAGTGTGCTGCTCTGCACAAAACGGCGTCAACTTCCTATTTTTGTCCTATGTGTTTAATGCCCGACCTCTTCCCCACGAAACCCTAATACTATAAATAGTTCATCTAGCCTCTCATCTCAACACACCTTTTTTACAATCCTCTTCTCTTCTCTTCTTACATTTCCTCTTTAGATTAGGAGGAAGGGAGAACTAGTCTCTCTTCTCTCATTTTCTTCTTCTTTAGTCTTTAGTTCTTAGTTTATTTCTGTCCATTTCACATCAAAATCTTAGCTTAGATTAATAAGAGTTTCAATCCTTGTAGTCTACTTTGTTGGGTACAAGTGTTGTAATTCAAGGATCGTTTATTATGTGCAAGGATTTTCTATTATTGTTATCATTATCGTCATTGATCGTCATATAGGTATTTCTGTTTTATCCCTTGTTTAATGTTCTTATTGTTTTCCATTTGATTGTTATTCGCTTTACATATTGTCTTAGATTCATTTTAGTACCGTTATAATCGTTGTTTCATTTCCTAGATTATCAATTAGCGTCGTTATTATCACCATATAAAAAGTCAAAACCAAATAAACATGTCTATCCTAGTTTTCATTGTTAATATCATTTTAGACATAGATATCATCATGAGTGAGTAGTCATCCTTTCTAGGGTGTAGGGTAGCCATGTTAGATTGATTAAAAGATGTTAATTGGATAAAGGAATTGTGCCTTTAAAACATTGTGTCTATGCATGTTTGGATTGTAACGATAGTTAACGATTTTTAGCTAAAATCATTTGACTAGTATGGAATTCTTTTCCAAGGTAGATATACAGGAATTGAATAGACAAAGCGTGACATAGTGGATTAAGACCTAGTAAATCGCTCTAAAAGCCTGCTAGACCATCTGATCTATGATTGTAATGAACACGCCATTCTTACGAACGCTCAATGAATTATTTGCATATCCTAAATCTAATTTCATCAATACATCAATCTACATGTGTGAACCTACTTCCCTAGATGCTTTTCATTACTTGCTTTACTATTTTTATTTTGTTTTTATTTATGCTTTATATTAGTTTAGATATCAAAAATCTCAAAACCCAGATAATCATTAGATAGAACTCAATTGCGAGACAATTCACATTCCATAGGAAACACCATCTCCCTGAGGATCGATCCCTACTTCCCTAATTACATTAATTTGTTATTAGCCTAGTCTGGGTAATTTATCTTTGTATTGGGCTTGCGACAGGCCTGATCAATTCATACAAAATTTTCAATTTGTAATTTTTTTAATTTTCATAATTATTTGTAGCGAAAATGGTTCATTACAGTCTTTTAAAAATATGATTTTGAAAATTGCAGCCTTATGTAATTGTTTTTTTAAAATTACACCCAACTTATCACTTCTGATGAGAAATTACTATCAAAACTTTCACTCCGGCGGAGTACTAAAGCAATTTTTAAAATTTGTCATTTAAGTTCATCTTTTATGACGAAAATGCTCTTACCATCAAACAATTTCTTACTCCTATGTTTGAATGTTAGACTTATACTCTCTTTCATTTCTCAGTCATCAATTTCTCTTTTATCACTTCTCCATTTCTTCATCATCTCCCCTGTCATTTCTCTCTCACATTTATGCTCATATTAGTTGTTGATACAAGTCGTCATTGAGCCCTAAACCACATGTGTAGTTTAAATTTTATTAATTTTATCTCTATTGTTTGTATCTTATTTTTTCCCAAATTGAAAATAATTAGGGTTCATCAATTTAGATGATGAAATGTCTTCAAGTGAGGTGAGTTTATTGAATTGTGAGGTTCAAACACTTAAACAAGAGATGAAAGGGATGAAGATTGAATTTTGAGTGAATTCACTTACTTTTCTCCGAATAAGGCTTCGACGAGGCGCCTGCCTTAACAGACATACTTAATCAGAGCAACCCCACAATGGAGAAGAAACTTATTTGCATATTTAAGGGAAATTTTGATAGAGATTGAGTGAGGGAAGGGGTTTTTTGGGAAGAAGAAAGAATTTCAGAGGGAAAGTAGTAAGAGAAGTAAGGTTTAATGGGTAAAATAGATATGTTATAAGGGAGGGGTATATCGGTCAGTATTTACAAAATATCACCGGAATCCCCATTTTGATGCAACTTTCACTGAAAAGTGATTAGTTGAGTGTAATTTTCAAAAAAAAAATAATATAAGGCTGTAATTTTCAAAATCATGTTTTTAAAAGGCTGTAATGAACAATTTTTCCTTATTTGTACCATCATTTATAGAATTGTATGGTTTATTATATGCTTTTGTATAGTTTATATATTAAAAAAAAAGAGTTGAGAGATAAGAGTAGAAATTAAAGTTCTTAAATTTCAAAATGAAATAAGAAAAAATTAGGGGTCGTTTGGTTCGTTAGAGGAATTGAAATTCCAAGGAAGTAGCGATTCCTACAATTTTGTAAATCACATGAAATGAAAAAAAAGTGTTTGGTTGGATTGTGGGAATTGAATTTCATAGGAATTCCAACTTACCTAGGGGGACCTAGGTAAGCAACTTCCCCCATTATGGAGGAATTAGAGTTCCTATGGAACTTCAATTCATGGGAAATAGGGTAACCAAACAACTCACCAATTTTGTAAATCTCATGAATTGCAATTCCTATGTTTTAACATGGGTAACCAAACAACTCCTTAGAAAGGAAAGGAAAAGGAAATGAGAGGAGAGAGACTAATTAAATAATTTGTGAAAGATGTGGGTGGGGTCCGGTTTGCTCTTTACCTTCCTTGTTTTCAGCAGCCAATCAGAAACTTTCAAATGTTTCCGGTTTTATATATAATAGATTAGAACTAATTTTGCAGTGAAAATTACGAGGTGGTGAAAGTTGATACTTTTGACAACTTTTATTAAACTCTTATTAAAGTTAAACTAGTGTTAACGCCCGTGAAACTCACGGGATGCGTCAAGGTTGTGGCGCTGTTGTCTTATGTAGTCTAATTTTTGTTTATACTATGTAGATTAAAATTATGAGTTGTCAAAGTACTTACTTTGTATGATTATTTAACTTTCGTTTATCATATATGCACGCCTTTTGTATCATATTGTCACTGCCCAAACTTAACCCTACATTGGTGATACACCCATCATTAGCCGAAAATAGTTCAACCCTATTGGTAGCGGGCGACAAATACCTCAATGTTAATTGAATTGAGGTATGCTTGTATTATTAGTTGCATATAATAGTACGCCCTTTTATCTTATTATTAGTTGTAACATAAAGGAAAAATAAATGGATCTTTAGTACTAATTCTAAATTTGAAAAGACACAATATTATGGAATGTATTGTTGCATGAAGATTAAACTTAGTCCGACTTGTTGCTCCATGATGACCTGACCATAACTTAACTCGAACCACAAGATCGTGTTTATTATTTTGGACTACTGATTTGGGCTTAAGAATGATTATATACGATAAATCCATAATACAATAAAAACTCAAATTAGACTTTCTAGATGAAAGTGATTGTGCTCTTTGAGTTAACTACCTTGCATTGTTAGTTATTAGTACAAGAAAAGAAAAAGGTAAGCCATTCATCTTTGTCAATAATGTTCCCAATAATTTGATCCAAGTCTATGTAGCGAGAGAATGTAACATAATTATATAGAACCAAGCATTTAAACTTATGAGACGGTTAAACTTATCTATTATTAGCTCAGATTGTGTGAGAAACGCTGCATTTACTTCTCGTTTAAAAATTAAGGTTGTGGGTGGTCACCCAATAAAGTAAAGTGATCTTTAATACTCTCCCTGTTTTTTAATATATGACTTTGTCACATTTCGAGACAATCACTTCTCTCTTCAATATCTCTCAATATATAAAACTAAATATTATGATATGTATACTCATCTGAAAGAGCTTTTCGTAAGGAATTTAAAGGTATCATTTTTGAAAAAATATATTTTCTTAAATGTTAAAGTCAAATGCTTACTTCGAAAAAACAAAACGTCATATATAAA
Source organism: Heliosperma pusillum (assembly GCA_022085475.1). Lineage (NCBI taxonomy): Eukaryota > Viridiplantae > Streptophyta > Magnoliopsida > Caryophyllales > Caryophyllaceae > Heliosperma > Heliosperma pusillum. The sequence goes on along the minus strand of JAIUZE010010130.1, from coordinate 24,619 downwards.
AAACGGAGGGAGTAACAAAAATATGCTTAGAGCGATAATTCTAATGATTAGATAAAAAAAAAAAGCAAGTCTCCCTAGCGGTGAATATGCAAGCTTTTAGTGGGTAAGTTCTCATACTTTTGTAGATAAGACAAAACATAGGAAATTTTAGATGACTTGTCTTTAGCTATCAAAGTAGGTAATATCTGAGTCGTCGCAAGGACGAATATGCCCGTCACAAGCTTGCAACGGATAATTCTGTCACAAATGAGAATTTGTGAAAAAAGGAAAAAAAGGAGTAAGTGACAATGTGAATGACACAGCTCCGAAGACAAATGACCACAACGGAGAGAATACATATTTACTATTTAGTATTTAGTATATTAGAAAACAACCAAACTAAATAAAGCAATTTATACACTTAGGCACTTAGCTATATTAGTAGTTCAATACATTCCTACAGAAGACAAAATAAATAAAATAAGTAAAAGTGCCTAGATTACTGTAAATAACAATAGCCATCATCAGTTAATCTAATCTTCTTTTTAATATTATCTCAAGTGATCTGATGTACCCATGACGAGGTTGAAAATGGAGGCCATGGCGAATACGATATCTATGACTGATTTGGTGTTTAGGGACGTCTATGGTAGATGGCGTCGGGGTCATGATACAACCTCAATCCTTATGCCCAATTTTGCGGAGTCAAACACAAATTTGAGGGTTGGAAATGTATGCTTAAATATATATGGTACCTTCCATTTGCCGTGGAATATAGAAAGTCTACCCATAATAATTGTTGTTACAATTGTAGATGAATTGGAAGACGTGGAATTTGAAGTGAGAAGACAGTTTATTGTGTTTCCGACTTTCCTCGAGAGTTGAGGCAAAGGTAAGTTGAAGTGTTGAACGTACGGGTTGTCTGTCATTTCAGTTGTTCTTGACGTGGCTGTATAGGTACATGGGTTTTCTGACGTGGCAAAATGTCATATAAGCTGTTTGTCTTTTTATTATATTTATAGATGTGAAATTAACTTAACATGTTATAAATCAATCATAAATTTTGTAAGATTGATTATTATTACTTTCATTTTGAATATCACACATTTTTCATATATCGTGAATTCTTTTTCATAGGGTGGTGAAAGTTAATACTTTTGACAGCTTTAATTGAACTCTTACTCAAAATTAAATGTGAAATTAACTTAACATATTATAAATCAAACATAAATTTTTTAAGATTGATTATTATTACTTCCATTTTGAATATCACACATTTTTCATTATCATGAATTCATGATTGTTCTGCTAAAATATTATGATACTCCGTAATATTTTAGTGCTAAGCGTATTGCTCTCCATATATACACACTTGATATTTTTTTTTCTCTTGAAGGACAAATTCATTCTAAATCTAAATATGTTAGGTACGTCTTTCAAAATTACATTTTTTCCCCAAAACAATAACTTCTTGTTCGAGATCGACTCCTTACTAAAAAGTTGTACAAAGCGCCATTTTTTGTTTTTCGTAAACAAAGTTTTTATTTACAGTTCTGTTTATATTACATTAGTGTAAATTAAACTTACAGAAACGAACCACTAAATAATGACCTATATTTTATCTTTCTCTCTATATATACACAAATGTTTGCACTAGAAGCCGTAACAGAGTAAGGAAGTTTCATGTTTCCCATAACCTGTCCATATATTATATCTTAACATAACAACCTTCTGCTTTCTTTTCATAGGTAACAATTCAAAATAACTTTTTCTTAGCAATAGTAACTTCCTGGAATCATTAGAGCCGATGGTCTTTTAGCCTGTTATATTGCATTTAAATCCTCTTGCAATTTGCGTAAGAAATTTAGTGTGTGTTAAAATGAAAAAGTTGTAGAATGAGGTATAGGTCGAGTTATTGAAGGAATTACAAGTATTAGAATTGAGATAAGCGTTCTATAAAATTAGCTTGAACATTGAAAAGTCGCCAATCAATTTTCATTGAATGCATAAAAAAGTGAGAAAAAGAATTATACATCGGATGTACTACCTCAGACTAGTATGAATTTGAGTTTTTTTTTCATTTTTTTCGAGCTTTTTAAAGTTTATAACTTACATTTTGAATCTTATATGTGATGTATTTTGAGTTTCATTTTAATTTTTTTGAGCTTAATATTCAAATTAATGTACTCAAAAACTTTTTTTTAAAATTCATAATTTTTAATAATACACTCAAAAACTTTATTGTAAAACTCAAAAACTACATTATATGTGGTAGTACATCAGATGTACAATCCACTTACGGTAAAAAAGTACTATATATGAAATAAATGTTCCTTTACTGAATAATCAATATGTAGTTAATAATTTACATGAAATATAGTTTTACACTATATTGAACATTTAGAACTACCAGAATGTTTAAACGATATTATCTTCCTTCTATTAAAACACAAACATTTAAGTCCATTAGAGCATCTTTAATGGTGAGCCATTTTTGCTTGTAGCTTGACTTGCCACATATATATTTCTAGCAACCTTGCTTTTAAGCTACATATCCTAACAATGGTGAGCTACATACTTTTTGTATCAGCCCACTATACATTATCAATCAATAAAAAGCAAGATAATTAAAATCAATCATGTAGCTTGGTAGAGCAGGTGTAGCTTTCAAGCGGGTTATATTTTTCTGTCACCAATGGTGAGCAACCTGCTTGAAAACTATACAAAATTGCAAGCAGGTCCCTTTGTATAACCATTGGAGATGCTCTTAGGTGAAGCCACCTCATCATGCAGGGCTCGCAAACTTTCTAACTTCATTTAATTAAAATATACCATCTAAAATATGAGTAATATTTTATATTTTTTGAAGTAAAAATATGAGTAATATTTATAAAATGTTTTATGGCTTAAATTTTTTATTTCTATCTTTACGAATAATTCCAGTGAAAATTTAGTACACAATTTTTTTAGGGATTATTGATTTTGTACCAAATATAAATTAAAAATTCACTTCATATATTTTTTTCTTCACTTTTACACAAATTATTAAGAAAATACTCATGTAACTAAACATGATCTACTTATATTGAAAGATGATATAATCGTAAATTGATGTTGATTAATCATGTCAGTTTTATTGGAAAATAATATTAACAATAATATAAATATACTTATAAATTAAATTATATACTCCCTTCATCCACCTATTTTCTTCGCATTTCATTTTTGACGGTCAAAGTTACCAAAATTTTACCGTAAATATATTGAAGAATAATAATTATTGATACACGAAACTTAAATATTTACATTTATTATCAAATCATCTTTCACAAAATATATTTTTCCGCTACAAAAAGTAACATTCACAGGACGAAAATGTTTGGTCAAAGTTCCGTCTTGGAGGCTGTGAAAAAAGAAATGGGAAGAAAAGAAATGAATGGAGGGAGTAATATATTTATAATCACACCAGTTTACAAAATTATAAATAAAAAAAATCAACCAAATAAATTACAGTTTAAGGAAGTGAATACTAATTGGTAAAAAACTATCAATTTATTACATAGTCACTTTATTAAATTGTAATTTAATTTAACACATTCGTTGGGATTACATGGGTTATTGCTATCTAAATTATTCAAATGAGTTAGTTTATAATATTGGTCATGTCGGAAATAAGTCGGGTGACTCGCGTCAGAACAGGCTCAGAAAACAGGTCAAAATTGGTGTATGCTAACTGTTTTACAATTGAAAAATATAATTTGCCTACAAATTAAATCAAGTTTGTTATTATTGCTTTTACCATATCAGTACTTACATGAATTCTAATGTAGTAATTATAAACATCAAAGTTTTTGTATAATTTTTTAATTCACAATGTTATTTAGAATGTTTGAATTAATTTTTTTATATTTATTTCATGTTCGATACAAGGATGTTCATATGTTGGGTTTAATATTTTATATGAAACATTCTATGTTTGCGTATGTGAATTCAAAAAGTTAACATTATTATTCATTTGATTAAATATTTGATAAAAACAATGTTCTAAAAAAAAACTCGTGCAATTTGCATGGGGGTAAAACTAGTTTGGTTATAATTAAGACGATTCGAGTGAAATCAATCAATGTAGTATCTTTGAATTTTTACCCATGAAATAGGAATGATTCCCATCTATAAATATAATAAAAAGGCAAGACAATTGATCACATTGCTTCATTCCCCTTTTTATAAGAGGTTTAAAATTCCACATCATCTTCATTTTAAGAAAAAAAAAAGTTTAAGGAATTTATACCATTAAATACAAGTTAAATACAACAAACATTAATGTATTTTTCTATTCTAAAAGCAAACTAAACAACAATTAAATATGAAAGTAAATTATATAATTTTTTTTTGTTAGAACAAGATATGTAAGAAAAATAAAAACACGTCAAATGATTCTAATTTTTATTTTATTTGGAAATGTTATACTTCGTCTATCCCTTCATTAAATATATTGGATACATAAAGAGACCCTAAACATTATGTAGCTTATTTGTTCTTATAATGTACGTCAAATATTATATAGAGTAGCCAAATTAATAAATCATACTGCAAGGATATATAATTGTGTACCTAAGAAAACTCATCTAGACCACCACGTTATCCTAAAAAATGTTTTACGATGAGAGAAAAATTCAAAAAAGAAATAAAGCAAAAAAAAAAATTAAAATCACATGCTATAATAAAAACAAAGAAAAGCAACATAAAGAAAAATCAAATAAAAAGCATATCAAGGTGAGATAAAAACAAAATGATAAAATATAGAGAATAAAATTCGAATTTATTTTTCTTAACAAATATACTGAAAAATACCAACCCATCAACCCCGCCCAACCAACCACTAAAGTGAGATGTCCCTTTCAGCAAACTGTACTCCACCAGCCCATATTGCCCGTTGCTCACCACAACCCAGCTTGTACCTTCTTATATATGATACACCCTCTCGCCCATCAACCACTTTTCCTAGCGACCCGACATTTATGCTTGACTTTGACACACTACCGATGAACAAAGCAAACCCTACAAAATTTCAAACCCTAAATAAAACGATAAAATGCTGAAACCTGAAAAAACAATTGATCAATAATTTTCAATTAATAAACAAATTGATACATGTTATGCAATTAAATTTGGATACATAATTGAAGAAAACCAAGAAACTTGATAGATAATATTAATAGTAATGTCAAGATTTTACGGGATTAGCTTTACTGTGGAGTTAATGTATAATATTTCATAATATTCTCAAATTTATATTATGGGACGTCTTAAAATTGTGACAGTAGAACTATTAATACAACCACATGTTTTCATATTATTTTATTTAAGGAAATATATGTCAATGTTGAAATCAAAACTAAACAACCTAAACATGGTTAATTTTGTATCACAATTCCCAATATTAATTAAAAATGTTTTAAGTTACATTAATATATTACTTCATATACTTACCCGGTTACTTTTATAAAAACATAATTCATGTAGATAATAAGATGTTATACAAGGTACAAAGATGTCAACATATACGACACTAATGAGGTTATATTGATGCATTAGTTTAAACAATTAACTTCAAACGCATCCGTGATTTTCACAGGTTAAAAAACTAGTTTCTCTTTAAAATGAAATTCTAGAACGAACATCATGGTATATAATTATGATAAAACTTTTATTGTAATTAACTCAAATAATAAACTCGGTAATTAGACTAGAATTTGGAAGGAAGAGATGGTAACACGAGATTGACTTTAACAAAACGCGTACTTAGATTTACTGCTAGATGAGTGGATTTGGACTTTGGAGATTCAATCACATGGAAGTGCGACATAATTATAATATACTCCGTACTACGTAATATATTACTACGTATATACTCTTGACAAATAGTATCAGTAATTCTTGTTTAGGACGGTTATTATTTATCTTAAGTTTAATATAGGTTAAATATTACCACATGTTAGTAATAAAGACAAAATTTTTAGTAATTCTAAGGTAATAAGTTGGACAATCAATATATCTATCTATATTATTAAAGGAAGCTTTTTTCGAGCGATTATAGAGTCTCCAACTTTTCGAAAACACTTCAGCATTCCAAATTATACAAACTACCCATATAAATATATTCATGTATTTCCGTTGTACGCAAAATTAGCATATAAAAAATTGGATGTTTCCTACAACTTATAAAATACGGAATGTGATATACAACTATTCCATATTTTCATGTTCTCACAAAAATGGTGATGAACTACAACACCTAATAATATAATTAAATCTGAAGATTATAAAATTCTACCATGAAAGTTAGATTGGATAAAATTAATATACAGAAACCTAAACAAACACTATTACGTTAATATGTTTGTATATATATACATGTATTTTCATTCAAAAATTAATAATCACCACTTCACGTTATATTGTTTTTATTTATGTTTCTTACTTTTGTTGTGTTTATTTATTTGAATCTTACAGTTTATATTGTGTTTAAATCTTATTGTAGCATTAGTCTACAAATACGTTGTTTTTGCTTTGAATCAAATTATTCACTAATGATTTTCTGACAAGTCTTATCTATTTTATGTGTAGGTTAACATACATTACTCTGTATGATTCTGATGAAGAAACAACGATCGATCAATAAATTATTCGGTAAGGTCGCTTTTGAATTTTAACATAGAGTAGAATAAATGTTTCATTTTCGGATTTATTGTGTACAAATGTATGTAGATAACTTTATTTTCTATGAAATTTCAATACATCTCAACTAACTTGGATTTAAGTTTGCATTAGTTTGTTGATTTTTTTGAGTAGTTAATTAAATATCACTTTTTTTGTAACTACTTCAATTTTGAAATTTTTTTTAGTATCATTAAGAGTCTCTCATATGAAAGTCCGTACAATATTACATTGACGACATGGTCGACATCATCCAGATTAACGAAATTGTTGTTTTTTTGTTTTGGCAAGAGTCATACCCAAAAAAAGAATTTGCACTTTCTACGACTAATAACTACTCCGTATTACTCTATATCAATATATCAATATATAGTTCCTACTCCTCGCTTATAAGGCTATAACAACATTATTTCTAAGCCTGCTGTATTAGAGAGTCAAGCTTCATGAAACACTCTCGAACAATATTAGAATCAAACTTCTATGAACTACTAATATATTTTTATTTTCAAATATTTAATTTGAATATGAGGTAAAGTATAAAATATATTGTTAAAAAGAAAAAGATGTACGGTTTATTAAAAGTAAAGATTAGAGATATGGAGAATTTTGCACATAGAACTTCTATCTTCCTTTGGGAGTATTCGTCTTAACTTTTACGTATAATAGACTATTAGTAGTAGTATACTCTTATATGATAAGCATACAAAAGTCCAAATTTACTCCATATACATAGATAGATGGGGTTCTTCATGCTTATATATTAACTTGTTTTATTTATTATTCTATGTTCTGCACTTAACACATACTCCACTATACATTAGAACATGAAAGGATTATGAACTTCTTTTACGATAAGAACGTATAATCAATTATTCAAAGGGAAAATGTTATTAATACCCTCCCTTTGATCAGGTTTAACATAATGACTGCCATGAGAAATTAGGACCAATGAAACAGAAATATTATTCCCTCCTTTCTTCAATATTTGTTTACCATTATTTTTTCGAGAGTATTTTAATTAAAAGGTAAACAAATAATATAGACAGAGGGAGTACTATACTCAAACACCATGTATGTTACAGATTTTTTTTTGTTACATTGACGAAACTCTTACAATTATTTCAAATCAACGAAATTTATACACTTTAGTAACAACCGCGAGATAGCTTAGAACTTGAATTGACATATGGTTATAACGACACATGTTTCTACTACCATAAGATATACAATGAAACTTTCGTAGTATAAAATAGAGTATTACTCTAAATTAGAAGTCTACACACATGTATAAAATAGTAACAATGCTTTACGTCAATTGGGGTATCAAACTTATCACGAGTAGGGATACTCTATCAAAAAATGTGTTATGAGAAGTGGAAATAGAGTCAAAGTAAAGTTCTACTTCAATTGCCATTTTCAAACGTTGTTTATCATTATTTTGTGAATAACAAATGGTTAAACTTATAAAATATAGAGTTACTTTTTCAATTGATGAAAAGTTATTGTTCACATGTATTCCTCAGTATGGTTGTGTACTTTTAAACTGGAAAATATTAAAATATTTATGGGAGCATAATATTTTAGGAACATCAGATCGAGTACGTATGAGACTCTAACGATGTCACCTCCCCTAAATTACCTAGAACATAATATAAATGGGATAAACTTTAAAAGTAGTTGATCAAGACATTATCAGTCCATCACAAGTACTTTATCATTTACTTATATTATATATACACTATAGAGCACTATAAATAGGCTCATGCATCGCACGGGCATTAAATCTAGTATATATATAAAAGAGGCTTTTTTCAGGCAACGAGAGAGTCTCCAACTATTTCAAAACACTATTTTATTTTTTATTGATAAAACTACCTTACACATAATTTTATTAGGCTAAGTAAATATTAAATAAAATATATTATATTATATAAAGATTGAATTTTAATATTATCAACTTTTCAACATTATATTCATACATATAATTTCCAAGTTATGGTTAAACTCTTAAATTTTGATTATATTTTTTAAATTAATTATTTTTCTAATAATATTATCAACTTTTCAACTTTTTAGAAACTCTTTAAATAAAAGTTAAATTCATAACTATTATTTGTCCCACATTGTAAAATAATGTAGATGTGCTAAAAATATTACATATAAATAATAGAATTTTCCCACATTGGAAAAATAATAAAGTGGGTAATCTTATGATTATAAATAGGAGTCATCCTTAAACCTTATGTATCAACCCAAAAAATTTGAATCTCTTAAATATTGTCTTAGAGATCTTTTAAAAGTTTGTAGATGTGATGAATATACTATGTATAAATATTAAAATTGTCCCACATCATAAAACTAACATAAGGTGAATTATCCTATGATTAAATATAGGAATCATTCTTGGACCTTATATAACAAACTAAAATCTTTTAAATCTCTTAAGTATTGTCTTAGAGATCTCTTAAAAGTTTGTGTATTATTATCTCCACTATTGTTAAATTTACATCATCAAAAATTAATTCTAAAAGGTATTATTAAAAAAATTGAAGTATTGTAAAAAAAATTATGAAGATAATATAATTAGATTCGTGTTGAAAAAAACCCTGAAAAGTATAGAAATTCATATAATTTGAACATATTTGGTGTAATTTTTAGTATATTATTTGTCATACATTGAAAAATAATGTAGTTGTGGTTAATATATCACCTATACATAGTAGAATTGTCTCACATCAGAAAATCATCATAAGATGGGTGATCTTATGATTACAAATAGGAATCATATTTGGAACTAAAGTTTCAACCCAAAATTTTTTGAGCCTCTTACATATTATCTTACAAAACTCTTAAAATTTGTATTATAATTTTCACTATAGTGAAATTTACATCATTAAAAATTAATTTAGAAAAGTATCATAAATAATAATTTTGATGGTAAACTATTTAGTGTGTTATTTGTTCCACATTGAAAAAACAATGTAGGTATCGTGACTTGTGAATTTATACTACGTATAAATATCAAAATTTGTACCACATTAAAAAATTATCATAAAGTGGAGTGATCATAAATATGATCATCACACGAGCTTTTAAACTATTTTTTTATATTGTTATGTTAATAAATGACTTTAAAAATTTAATAAATGACATTTAAAATATTTTTTTATTATTCTAATATTAATATAACAGTTTAGTAACAGTTAAGAAATAAATATTATATGAAAAAAGATGGTGTAATACTTAGTTTTTTATTAGTCCTACATTGAAGAATAATGTATGTGTAGTGAATATATTACTTATAAATTGGAAATTGTCCCACATTGAAAAATTATTATAACATAGGGTGATCCTATGATTATAAATATGAGTCATCATAGAGCTTAGATTAGTTATCAAAATGGAATTATAATAGTCACAATAGTTAAATTTACATTATTAAAAACTAATTTAGAAAATTATCATAAATAATAATTTTGATGATAAACTACTTAATGTGTTATTAGTCTCACATTGAAAAATAAGTTATTTTTAGAAAATATATATACTAATCATGATTATAAATAGGAGTGATTTAGTCTCTTAAGTATTGGTTTAATGAACCTTTAAAATTTTGTATTATTAAAACAATAGTAAAATTTACATAATCAAACTTAATTTAGAAAATTTAGGAAAATATCCTATATAAGTAATAATTTTGATGGTGTACTACTTAATAAGTTATTTGTCCCACATTGATATATAATACAAGTGTGGTAAATATATTACGTATAAATAGTATATTGTCCCATATTAGAAAAATATCATAAGCTAGGGTGATCCTATAATTATAAATAAGATTCATCCTTGGAACTTAGATATCAACCCATAATCTTTTGAGTCTCTTAAATATTATCTTAGAGAGCTCTTAAAAATTTGTATCCACATTAGTGAAACTTACATCATCAAAAATTAATTTAGGAAAATATCATTAAAAAATAGAGTGAAAAATATTTTATTTATCTCAATATACATTTCTAATATTATATTCAAGTGGTGTTTATAATTTGTATATAAAATTTTTTACATTCAATTCACAAAAACTATAGTGAAAATGAGTCATCTTTCAACTTAGATATTCACCCAAAATCTTTTGAATCTTTCAAGTATTATCTTTCAGAATTTTAAAAGTTTGTATTATTATTTCTACCTTAATGAAATTTACATCATCAAAATTAATTTAGAAAGTATCATATATAATAATTTTAATGGTAACTACCAAATTTGTTATTTGTCTCACATTGAAAAGTAATGTAAGTGTGGTGAATATACTATGTATAAATAGAAGAATTGTCCCACATCGGAGAAATATCATAAGCTGGGATGATCACGCGATTATAAATAACAGTCGTCCTTGAAACTTAGAGATGAACCCAAAGTCATTTAAGTCTCTCAAATACTCCATTCGTCCCGGTCATTTATTTGTTTGCCTTTTTTTAGGAGTATTTTAATCAAAGGCAAACAAATGATTAAGACGGAGAGAGTATTGTTTTAGAGAGCTCTTAAAATTTTGTATTAGTTATGAAAATAATATAATTAGATTCGTGGTAAAAAAAATGCTATCATTACAGTATAGAATTTCATATTATTTGCATATACTTTGTGTAATTCTTAGTATGTTATATATCTCACATTGAAAAACAATATATGTGTGGCGAATAAACTAATAACTATAAATAGTAGAATTGCTCCATATCGAACAATTAGCATAAGGTGAGGTGATCAACCCAAAATCTTTTGAGTTTCTTAAACATTGTCTTAAAGAGCTTAATTCTTAGATAATTTGAATCATTTTTCGAGTCATAGTATAGATCAAATATAATTTGAGTTCCGATAAGGTTGGTAACATATGTTTAAAATAGAATAAGTTGAATCAATATATCAATATTATTTTTTAAAAAATTACAGAGTATATTTTATTATAATCTTAAAACTTCAAAAGTTTATTTTTATAAGTTAACTGTTATAGGAAAATTACGAAAATGACATTAACGTAGACCCGTGCATCGCCCGGGCATTAAATCTAGTTTGATATATATTTGACGCGTCTTTAACTTAATACGGATAATATTCATCTTATTAGGAAGAATCTACACAACTAACTCACAGAATTATTGCCCATGGCCATCCGTGTTTTGTAGTAGGGCTGAGCAAAATATACGATAAAGTTTTAATATACGGATACGATACGGTATACGGTTTTAATTACACGGATTTCCGGGTACACGATACGAATTTCCGGGTATACGTTACGGCTTTTTAAAAACCGTATCGGGTCCGGGTCGGGGAAAATCAAAACCGGGTATACGGTTTTTGACACGGTTTAATTAAAAATAACAAAAAATAAGTTGTACTTGAAACTTTGGGTTTGATATGTAATATTTGTGTGAAACTTTGCGGGTCAATCTTCGGATGTGAAACTAGCAATGTATGTAACTACTTTGTGAGTGTCAAAGTTTTATGTGAAGCGATGAAAGTTTGCATTTTGGCATCTTAAAACTAACTTTGCAAGTAGTTCTGTTTCGTAATAATAGACCTATTAGGATTATATGGGCATCCTAGTAATGAGCCGTAACTAATTTTGTGAAATCAAATTTTGAGTTTTGACCATTATTAATTAAACCGAATCTGGGTATACGGTTTTCGGATACCCGGTTTAACCGGGTATACGGAAACCGGGTACCCGGTTAAACCGGGTCGTATCCGGGTATTAATTTTTGGCCTTAGCAAAACCAGGTACCGTATACCCGGTTTTGCTCACCCCTATTTCGTGGGCTATGAGAAAAAACTATACACACTTTTAACAAATTTATTCGTATGAATGCAAATTTATTTATCTAACAATGCACTTTGTTTTTAAAAAACTTGCATGAGAGGGTTGACTATATAGGCTTACGAGTTACGTATCCTTTGACGATTGACCAAGTTATATTTAAGTGAGTCTTATACGAAATGATGGTACCCGAAGTTTGTGACTATTGTAAACATCAATCCACAATTACTCAAGATATATGACTGTTTGGCCCATTTTCTACAAACACGAGCTTATCTGAGTAGTGCCAAAGAAGGAGCATGTGGCCCAGTCGCAGACGTGACCCATAAGCTACGAAGGAAAAAAAAAAAAAAAAAGCCTCAGGACGTTTGCCAGAGGCCAAACGACTGTCTAGCTCATGAGACAAAACTCTATATTGGGGGAAAAGGCGATATTATGAAAGAGGAAAAAGCCATGCAAAGGGGAGGATCACAAAATTGTTTAAGAAACCCTAGCTAAGAACTACATACGCACCAATATTGTATCAACAACTGCTACCCCTTCGATTCTAGTGGATCTTCGACAGGATTTCGCCTCCCCCCGCGGTTTTTCCTATATTTGGTTTTTACGTCACCAATCACTTAGTTTTAATCTTTCAATTCTTACACTCGTACTTACTTTGTTTGTCTTAAACCATGTTGGTCAACCCAAAATAGTTCGAACACTATAGCCCACCTAAATACCACTACTAGGTAATTTTTTTTGCCAAAACAGTTTGGCGCCCAACGTGGAGCATAATGGTCGTTCTATAGTAAAGTCCCACAAAACTTCGTTTAAACACTGTGTTAGGATTCACTCAACAAGCATGGAACCAACATTCGGCCTCTTAGCAGTCGACATTGTTGGAAAGTGGGATATTAACTATTAATTGATTAAGGCAAATATTTAACCAATGACCAAAATGAGTTATAGAAAAATAATATAATAGTATATATGTAAGTATAAATATTATAAATAGATGTAAAATAGTGATAGGAGAGAACTTATCTACATAAGAGAGGAGGTTGTGGCGTGACAATGTCATTGTCCTAAAGTCAAATTTGTCCCGTCCTCTACACACTGCCTCAATGACAATCGACCCCCAGGATTACACAACCCTTGTGCCTCCAGTGTAGACGAAGACACAACATGAACACAGCCAAGAACATTTCCAATGAAACTCCAAGGACCAGTTTATAGAGAGAATTATTTAGAGAGAGGAGAGCTGTGGTTTTTTGTTGTGTAATTTAGAGTTGTAAATTGTAGGTTTATATTAGTGAAATGGCATTGTAAATTACAAATATGGTAAATAATGAACATGGCAGACCATACAATCAACTTGGAAACCACATGAGTCAACCATGAAAAATGCATATTCAACTTAGAAATATGCTCCAAATAAATGTGGGACAATTTACAATATTTGTTTCTTTTGAATCATCAAATCCAACAATCCCCCACTTGATTCAAATGAAGAATAAGGAAAGAAAGGAGGTTATAAGGCAACAGAGGTTTAGCTTAAGATGTCAATGTCCTTCGGGCTTGAATTGACACCCGATGAGTACAACAAACTTCAAACCGTCATCTTAGGTGGAATCTTTCACCTTGAACCGTCGATGAGGTTGGTAGGAATGTAAGAATTATTATTTAATTCTCTATTATGTGGACCTAATTACTAATATCAGTCACCTTAATTAAATAACGGTTAAATATAATGTTCCGGGTTTTTATTAGGAGTTCTAGTTTAAGTGGATTACGGTTAATGTTTACAGGCCATTAACATCAGGCCCACTTATTCTATTAAGCCCCTTCTGTCACCTCTCTATATAAGCACACCTGTTTGAGCTTTAACCTAATTCATTCATAATGAGAAACACACATAAAGAAAGTGAATTAGAGAATAAGGAAGGCAGGAGAAGGCAAAGCAATAAGGGTTCATCTTTTATCTTTCTCAAGTGATTTTATTATCAGATCTAATGGCTACATCACGTAAGTACATTTCAGTAATTATTGCTTTAATCAAGATCCTATAATTTATGTTTACATGTGGTATCAGAGCAGGATTGTGATTATAGTTATAATTCTGATTAATGTTTTGATTATGCTTTTATGAATGAATTTAATGCTTTAATCATGATGTTGTAATACTCATTCATAATTGATTGTCTACCCTTATGATAGATATTGTATCCTTATACCATAATCGTTTCCGCTGCCCTAATCGAATTATTTCGTTTTTAATTGATCTTTGATGATGATTATATGATTTATGATGACTATTTGCGCTGACCTAATTCGATTTGTATGATTTATGATGATTATTGTTGCGTATGAATGTCGTATGATCTATACCATACTCGATCGAGCTAATGCTTCACTCGATCGAGATGGTTTATTAATAATGTTGCTCGATCGAGCTAATGTTTTACTCGATCGAGCCTTATGCTTTTGATTCTGCTCGATCAATCTAATGTTTTACTCGATCGAGCCTTA
Source organism: Heliosperma pusillum (assembly GCA_022085475.1). Lineage (NCBI taxonomy): Eukaryota > Viridiplantae > Streptophyta > Magnoliopsida > Caryophyllales > Caryophyllaceae > Heliosperma > Heliosperma pusillum. Next base: position 9,597 of record JAIUZE010010130.1, on the reverse strand, counting down.
TGTTTTTTTGATTCTGCTCGATCGAGCTATTGTTTACTCGATCAAGCCCTTATGCTCTTGATCCTGCTCGATCGAGCTATTGTTTACTCGATCGAGTAAAACTGTTCTTCTTTGCCCTCGATCGAGCTAGTGTTGTACTCGATCGAGGGGTCTTGTTTTGCTTTGTTCTCGATCAAGCTAAAGTTTTTCTCGATCGAGATGCTTTTGTTTATTTTCTACTTGATCGAGTTGTTGTCTTACTCGGTCGAGGTCTGGTTCGATGTTTAAGGTTTATTTTCATTGTATGCTCGTATAATATTATGTTATTATGCTTAAAGGAGACCTTCACATTATGACGAGTTGAAATTCACCACAGTGATTTCATTTCTTACGCGATCAGATCTCATAATGTAATTGGGCATTCACATTATGTTGATGTTCACCACAGTGGACTCAAATTATGCAGTGAATATCCGACTAAGCATACATTCTTATTGAAGATTAATTATATCTTATGTATCGATTAAAGGAGACCTTCGCATTATGACAAGTTGAAATTCACCACAGTGATTTCATCTCGTACGCGATCAGATCTCATAATGTAATTGGGCATTCACATTATGTTGATGTTCACCACAGTGGACTCAAATTATGCAGTGAATATCCGACTAAGCATACATTCTTATTGAATATTAATTATATCTTAAGTATCGATTAAAGGAGACCTTCGCATTATGACAAGTTGAAATTCACCACAGTGATTTCATCTCGTACGCGATCAGATCTCATAATGTAATTAAATTGGGCATTCACATTATGTTGATGTTCACCACAATGGACTCAAATTATGCAGTGAATATCCGACTAAGCATCTAATGGGGTGAAATAACTTGTATTAAGGTTTTACCCACAGGTAACCTGACATTAAAGTGAAACACTCATTAAAGAGAGTATACTTGATTATGTAATTAAGCATGTGTAGGTTGTCCACAGATACTGCACTTGCTTAATGAATGTTTATGAGTTACTCATTTAAGTCTCAAGTCTTAGTCATAATTGCTATTGTGTGATAAACTCAAAGCCTAATGTTCTAAGCATTGTTCATAATGCAGTACCGTTGCAAAGCTCTCTCAATAACTTGAGAGTCTTTGCTTAAAGTTTTTACGACTTACCACTGCACTAAACATTAAGTCCTCCATTTCGGAGACAGGCTGTACTGCAGCCAGTAAGTACATGGAAATCATTAAGGAACGCTTTCAGACTATCGATAATGCGGTAGCTGGAAGGCTTATATCTGAACTTACCACTACTAAGTATAATGAGAATGTCACCACCATGCAGCAATATGTGCTGCATATGACGAATCTGGCAGCTAAGTTGGGAAAACTGGGCATGAAAGTTGAGGATCCATTCCTTGCCCAGTTTATAATCAACTCTCTGCCAGATAAGTTTGATGCTTTTCACCTTCATTACAACACCGTTAAAGAAATTTAGAGTGTTAATGAAATGACCAATAAACTGGTTCAGGAAGCAGCAAGAATCAAACAGAAAGATAAGGCTGATGCCTCAAGTAAGAATGGTGGTTTACCCCAGGCACATCATGTGCATCATGTAAGCGGGAAATCTAAAGGTAAGTTTGGAAACAGGAAGGGCATTAAGCCAAGCCCTTCTGATAAACCGTTTGCATCTGGCATAAAGAAAGAAATTAAGAAGCAGGAAAGTTGCTCTTTCCTGGGCACTTTCAGCAAGACTGCATAAAGCGTAAGAATTGGTTCGAAAAGAAGGGTAAGCCTTTGGCTTTAGTATGTTTCGAATCAAATTATGCTGAAATTCCTTCTAATACATGGTGGCTAGATACAGGCTCTAATGAAAGTTCCTCCTTCTTGTGGCATAAACGTTTGGCCCATATTTCAAGAGAAAGAATGAACATATTGGTTAAAAACAATATGTTACCTTCTCTTGATTTTACGGATTTTGGGACGTGTGTGAAATGCATTAAAGGTAAGCAAACAAAACACACCAAGAAAGGGTCCACAAGAAGCACTGTTTTATTAGAAATTATCCATACAGACATTTGTGGTCCATTTGATGTTCTCTCCATGAGCGGAGAGAAATATTTCATCACCTTCATCGATGATTATTCACGTTATTGTTATCTTTACCTTTTGCATGAAAAGTCTCATTCAGTAAACACTTTAAGGGTTTACATTAAGGAGGTGGAAAGGCAATTGGGAAAGAAAGTGAAAATCATAAGGTCAGATAGAGGTGGTGAATATTATGGCAAATATGATGAATCAGGACAACATCCTGGTCCCTTTGCAAAACTCCTTGAAAGTTTGGGTATTGTTCCTCAGTACACAAATCCTGGTTCTCCATGGATGAATGGTGTAGCTGAGAGGCGTAATCAAACCCTATTAAAGGCTGTGAGGACAATGATGAGTAATACCAACTTACCCATAAAGTTGTGGATGCATGCCCTTATGACTGCTGTGTATGTTGGAAACCGGGTTCCCAGTAAGGCAGTTTCAAAGACACCATTTGAACTGTGGAAAGGGTGGAAACCGAGTCTTCAACATTTGCATGTATGGGGATGCCCAGCAGAGGCACGCATTTATAATCCACAAGAAAGGAAACTCGATCAAAGAACCATTAGTGGGTTCTTTATCGGCTATCCAGAAAAGTCTAAAGGGTATAGGTTTTACTGTCCTACACACAGAACAAGAATTGTGGAAACCGGAAATGCCAAATTCCTTGAGAATGGTGAAGTTAGTGGGAGTGATCAGGTAAGGGATGTCATAGTCAATGAAGTTAGGGTGGCAATTCCAGTTTCTTTGCCCCCAATTTCAATTGATGAAGTTCCACATAATGATAATGTTGACCCAGTCAATATTGTGGAACCTAACGTTGATGACCCTCCACTCCCGAATGATAACATTGCCACTGAAGTTGTTGATACAGCTCCTGAAATAGTATTAAGAAGGTCCACAAGACCTAGAAAGCCAACTACTTCAGATGACTATGTATATCTACAACAATGTGAATTTGACATTAGTATTGATAATGATCCGGTTACGTTTTCACAAGCTATGAATTGTGATGATTCCGATAAATGGATTAATGCCATGAAAGATGAGATGAAGTCTATGGCTAAGAATGAGGTCTGGGAGTTGGTCAATTTACCAGTAGGTCATAAGGCTGTCGGCTGCAAGTGGGTCTTTAAGACCAAGCGCGACTCCTTGGGTAATATTGAACGACATAAAGCCAGACTGGTAGCTAAAGGCTTTAATCAGAAAGAAGGCATTGATTATAATGAAACCTTCTCTCCAGTTTCTAAGAAGGATTCATTGCGGATCATTTTAGCTTTTGTAGCTCATTTTGACTTAGAGCTACATCAAATGGATGTGAAAACGGCATTCTTGAATGGGAGTTTGGAAGAAGAAGTCTACATGGCTCAGCCTGAAGGCTTCATTATTGATGGCAAAGTGGACAAAGTCTGTATATTAAAGAAGTCCATTTATGGACTAAAGCAAGCTTCTCGAGAATGGTATATTAAGTTCCAGAATACCATTACCTCCTTTAGGTTTCAAGAAAACACTGTTGATCAGTGTATATACCTGAGGATCAGTGGGAGTAAGTTTGCATTTTTGGTCCTATATGTCGATGACATACTTATAGCAAGCAGTGATTTGGGACTATTACGTCAAACTAAAGATTTCCTATCAAGCAACTTTGAGATGAAAGATATGGGAGAGGCGTCTTATGTGATCGGGGTGGAAATATCTCGAGACAGATCACAAAGGACATTAGGGTTGTCTCAGAAATCCTATATCAGTAAAGTTTTAGAAAGATTTAACATGGTAAAATGTAATCCCAAGATGTTCCTATTCAGAAAGGGGATAAGTTCAGCTTAAGTATGTGTCCTAAGACTGAGCTAGAACGAAATACCATGAAAAAATTTCCTTATGCATCTCTGGTTGGAAGCTTAATGTATGCGCAGGTCTGTACAAGACCTGACATAAGTTTTGCAGTAGGTATGTTGGGTCAATATCAGTCCAATCCTGGAATGGGTTATTGGATATGCTGACTCAGATTTGGTGGATGCATGGACTCAAGGAAAAGCATTTTTGGTTATGTGTTTGTTTTAGCTGGGGGAGTAATCTCCTGTAAAAGTGTTAAACAAACAATTATTGCCTCATCCACTTTGGAAGTTGAATTTGTAGCATGCTTTGAGGCTACTATTCAAGCTTTATGGCTGCGGAATTTTCTCTCAGGGCTTAGCATTATGAATTCTGTTGCAAGGTCGTTGAGAATTTATTGTACCGCAGCTGTCTTCTTTTCGAAGAATGACAAGTATTCTAAAGGAATAAAGCACATGGAAATGAAATACTTGTCAGTTAAGGAGGAAGTTCGGAAAAACACTGTGTCAATTGAGCACGTTATGACTAGTACTAATATAGCAGATCCTTTAACTAAGGGATTACCTCCAAAGACATTTTTGAAGCATGCTATTGATATGGGTCTGTAGGATAATCATTAAGGCTTTTCGTTTATATTTGGATCATGCTAGTGCTTTGTAATGATGACACTTATGTTTTGATTAATCGACTTATGTTTTATTATAATGATGATTTCCGAACAATTTTCTGTATCGTATTATTGTTTTTTGTATACATTATTGTTGCACGATTAACAGAATTAGTCCTTTACCTCAAGGACATTATTTGGGGATTATGTTTGCTCCTTGTACAGACTGATTATTCTAAGTGATTGGTCCGTAGTACATGGAAGGACCACTTCTCTTTTATAGTAGTGTCTCCGCCATGACTCAACCAGTTGTTCAGGGATAATCAGGGTAATTAAGATAAACCCATTATGTGTTCATTTAACCGTCTACGCGTCTTATGTTATACTTAATCGTGACATTATGTTTTAATCAGTAATATGGTCTAAGTGGGAGAATGTAAGAATTATTATTTAATTCTCTATTATGTGGACCTAATTACTAATATCAGTCACCTTAATTAAATAACGGTTAAATATAATGTTCCGGGTTTTTATTAGGAGTTCTAGTTTAAGTGGATTACGGTTAATGTTTACAGACCATTAACATCAGGCCCACTTATTCTATTAAGCCCCTCCTGCCACCTCTCTATATAAGCACACCTGTTTGAGCTTTAACCTAATTCATTCATATTGAGAAACATACATAAAGAAAGTGAATTAGAGAATAAGGAAGGCAGGAGAAGGCAAAGCAATAAGGGTTCATCTTTTATCTTTCTCAAGTGATTTTATTATCAGATCTAATGGCTACATCACGTAAGTACCTTTCAGTAATTATTGCTTTAATCAAGATCCTATAATTTATGTTTACAAGGAAGTCATTGCTCACCTACTTCAGCTCGAATCAAAGCTAGTGTTCGCGACTATGTTCAACATGAACACAAAACATTAACTGTATTTTACTTGGACTATCCAAGTGCCCCCACATTTTCTGAGTTTTCATGAGCGCTCTAGAGGTCCATGAGCCAGAAGGCGGCCCTCATAGGGGGTGAGCAATTTTCCCCACGCTCACATAGGCAAGTTCATCAAGTTTGACTGTCACAAACCACCCAAAATGGAATATGAATTTGTTAAGAGCTTAGCATAGTCTTCCTCACATGACACATTTAATTAACACAATATAAAACAAAATACTACATCACGTTATATCATAAATAGGAATGGTAGTAGTATTACAACATGAGATCCTCGTGACGTTGTTTGACCCATTGAACTTAGTTAAACCTAAGTTAGGGATTCCCATTATGATTCACTCCCAACATGCTTTAAACGCATTCCCTGTGCTGGCACCAACACTTACTTATACCATGGCCAGTGTACGAGGATCTCAATATCCTCTTCGTACATACTATCATGATATCACATTGTGTAAGAGATCTCAATATCCCTTTACAATTCACAGTCTTTGTGAACACATTATACAATCAGATTATCATTCATACGTTTGATAATCCGCCAAATCAACTCATGCTTCATAATATATATGATGTATGACGATTAATGGAGCCACATCCTATCACAATGGAGTATAAATCATGACATACTCATCTCCAAGGACCACCAATTTCAAAGGTGAATCAACTTTAGCAAGATACACCACAAATCATGACATACTCATCGACATAACCAAAACATACATCGCAAGTATAAATCAGTTAATTAACTCTCATAAGGATTGAAAATATCTTTATGAGTGTTCTACCATCTAGTATCATAGACAACTTATTAAGCCTCGAAGTAACAACTGCAAAATTTCATTTTTAATATATTCATTGGTTTAACAATCATATGTACAAAAATGTATAAAATTAATGACATCCGGTATAAAAACATACAACATTTTCTTAATAACATTCTTTTGTATTTTCAAATAGTTCACATTAAGAAAAACATGCTTATCAACTTATAAATAAGAAATGTTATAAAACTCTATGAAAATATTGAAGTAATATGTAGAACATATATATCTTTACCTACTTCTCCCACATGTTGTCACACCATACAAAAGTGACAACAAACAACATAGTGCAGCAGGAGCTCACCCAAGGGGCCTTGATGATCAAGCCACAGACAAAACAAGCTTGATCCCTCAGATGGGAGCTCGAATTACAAGGTCTAAACAACAAGCTATGACAAGTCAAGAGCAACCCAAGCCAAGCCACCCCAATGAAGAAGACAGTTCAGGGTTCAACAACCCATGCCCATCCCCAACACAACCCACATTACCCACACAAAACAGAAACAGAGCCATTCATGCCCAGACAGACCAGTTAACAAACCCAGCCTCTAGGAGGTACACCAGGGCATCCCAACCACCCCCACTATGGCCTACCATCAAGACAACCCTCTAAGCTACAAGTTTGCCCAGGACAAACCATTTTGAAGTCTAGTAAAAACCCATGAAACAGACACCCCAAAGCTAGAGCCCAGTAAACAGCATAGCAGAGGTAGTACATGCTCAGATGATGTTTTCTTTTGCTTAAGTCAACTTGTCTTCATCTAAGGCAGGTTTATCTATGTCCTCATAAGAGTGGAGAGTTCCACGGAGCAACAAAACACCCAGAGCAAAGCACAAGACAACAAGATCAACAGATTTCCATTTCAGGAAAACTCCAAAAACTACTTTATTTGCTTTTGCTCAGTCTGTTTTCTTTTGTGTTTTGTGTCTGTTCTTTATAGTTGTTAAGCTCGTCCTCCTGTGAGGCCCTTAATTAATGTCAGTAGAAGTAGTTTAGATCCTAAGCTGGCCCTTGGATGATACATACATCCAATGGTTCACAAGATATCAGTCCCTCTATATAAGGAGGTCTTGTATGTTGTTGTAAGCAGACTTTTATGAATGAATGAATTAAACTTTGAGAAATCACTCAAGGTTATCAAACTTGTGCTAAGAGCTGTAGTTTGAAGCAAGCCTGATACACCTCCAAGGTGTTTGATCAGTGCCTTGTATTGTGAGCTAAGTTATACCTGTGCTTTGCTGTGGTTTAACTTACTTGCTGTTGAGGTTAGTCTAGGGTGTTTGTGCCTTGCTGTAACACTTGAAACTGTCTCTAAACCCAGTCTTGAATCCTTTTTCTCTTGTGCTTTGCTGTAGAGGATTGTATCCAAGTCATATCCCTTGAATCTGTCAGTTAAACAACTCACAATCTCTAAAACAACATCCCTTGTTACTTGATATTGTTTTCAGTTTGAGTCAAGCTAATCAAATCACTTAAAACTTGTGAACCTTAGTAGTTTACACTCCAAATTGTTTATCAGAGCTTTGGTTGAGAGTCTTAGTGAGTTCATTTTCCCTAACTACATTTAAAAACACAAAAATAGCCCAATGAGTGAAGAGAGACTAGCAGGAGTAGAAGCAAGGATGGAGGATCTGGCTGGGATTGTAACCACCCTAACCAGAACCTTGGACCAGGGTATAGGCAACCATTTGCTTGCTGGAGGAAGAGGTAGAGGTCGTGGAAGAGGCCAAGGAGGAGGCAGAGGAAGGCCACCTGATGATGAAGAGTATCCAGACTCAGATGACTCAACAAGAAGCAGAGCTTCCATCCACAGGAACACAGACAAACATCGTAAGGTAGATATCCCTGAGTTTTCTGGTAGTCTTAATCCTGATGACTTATTAGAATGGCTTAGAGAAGTAGAAAGGATCTTTGAGTACAAGGGATACAATGATTCCAAGTCTTTTAAGGTAGCCATCCTTAAACTGAAAGGGTATGCTTCCCTTTGGTATGAGACTATGAAAGGGTTAAGGGCTAGGGAGGGTAAGGAACCCATCAAGTCTTGGGCTAAACTGAAAAAGAAACTGTTAGACAAATTTGTTGCTAAGGATTACACCCAGGATCTGTTTATCAAGTTGTCTAAGTTGAAACAAGGAGACAAACCTGTTGAATCTTATCTGAGGGAGTTTGAACAACTCACCTTACAATGTGAAATAAATGAGAAACCTGAGCAAAGGATTGCTAGGTACTTAGAGGGTCTAGATAAGAACATTGCTAACAAGGTTAGGATGCAACCTCTGTGGTCATTTGATGATGTTGTCAACCTATCTCTGAGAATTGAGAAGATAGGGAAGACTAAGCCTGCGACACCAAAACCTGTTAGGCCTTTTCAAACCAGACCTTATAGTGGGTTTAGAGCCATGGATACCCCTAAGACAGCACCACCTACCTTAGACAAGGGTAAGGGCATCATGGGTCAAAAGCCAAGCACTTCATTGACTGAGAACAGAATTAGGTGCTTCCAATGTCAAGGCTATGGACATTTCAGGAAGGATTGCCCTTCTAAGAAGACCTGAACCATAATGGAAGTTGAGGCTTGGGAGAAAGAGGGTCTAGTTGAGTATGAAAGGGATGAGCCTGAGGTTGAAGAAGTGGTGAGTGAGGAAGAAGAGTCTAGTCAGGAGGCAATAGTGGCACTCCCTGACACAGGCCACAGCTTAGTCCTATGGAGAGTAATGCATTCACAACAGATACCTTTGGAGGAGGATCAAAGGTCCCTCATGTTCAGGAGCAGATGTACCATACAAGGGAGGGTTTGTAACCTTATTATAGATGGAGGTAGTTGTACCAATGTGGCTTCTGTTACTATGGTTGATAAGCTGAAGTTGAGCACTCAAGATCACCCTCACCCCTATAAGTTGAGATGGATGAGTAAGGGAGCAGAGGTTAAGGTGGATAAGCAATGCATAGTCCCTTTCTCCATTGGAAGTGTGTACAAGGATGAAGTATTGTGTGATGTGGTTCCAATGGATGCCTGTCACTTGCTATTAGGAAGGCCATGGGAGTTTGATAAAAGCTCCATACACCAAGGAAGAAGCAATACCTATTCTTTCAAGCATGGGAGCAGAAAGGTGACATTAGCCCCCTTGCCACCACACCAGAAGAGCTATGGAAGTCCAAGTATGGCTGAGGATTTTAGTGGAGTTGTATTTCTATCTGAGTCAGCAATGGTCAAGGAGTGTAGTGAGGAGCAACCTATAGTAATGCTGCTATCAAAGGACGTTCAGGAAGAAGAGTCTAAGGTGATCCCTGCAGATGTTAAGCCCCTCATTGATCAGTT
>JAIUZE010010129.1:0-61662 GCA_022085475.1 Heliosperma pusillum | reverse complement strand
ATGAAGGTTTTATGATGATTTTGCTCAAGAACGACGAAGAACGACGAAGAACGATGAAGAACGATTAAAGAAAGTGTGAATTAGATCTTAATTTGATTTATTGTAAAATGAAAAGTTGTTAGTGAGTAAGTGTGAGAGGAGCCGTGTACATATAGAAGAAATATGGAGTCGGGTTTTGAAATTGTTGGTACGGGATTGACTCGGGTTTAATAATTATATTACGGTAATTAATTAGATATTATTCGGTTTTATAATAGTTTAATGAAATATCTAGATATTAATTAGATATTATGTTATTGTAAAAAAAAGAAAAGAAAATATCTAGCTTAAGAGAGGAGAAAGAGACGTGAGAAAAGAAGAGAAATCGGGTATGTTTTTAAGCGATTGCGGAATTTAAGTTGACAGACCGATAAAGTTACAAATATCTTAGATATTATTATTAGTTTAATCATATTAATTAAAAGATCTAACATGAGTGGAAAATAGGTGACATGGGGCGTGTGACTCATGCAAGAGTCGGGTTCCGGGTTGGTTTCGGGACTTAAGTTGACTCGCGCATAGTTAAATGACGTTTGGGGTTAAAATCATAAAAGTTTATTGCTTTAATTCCGAAAAATTCAAAATAAAGATATTAAAATTAGCATAAATTCAAAGTAAATCGGAAGAACAAAATGGTTACAGTGTAGTAAAGGATGAGTGTCAAAAAAAATAACATTTCGGTCTTTAAAATTACGAAGGTGAGTCGTGGAAACGTCACGAAGTCAAAAGTCGACTTAAAAGTCAAGAAAAGAAAAGTCAAAGATGACTTAAAAGTCAAGAAAAGTAAATGACGACTTAAAAAGTCAAGAAAAGTCAAAGGCGACTTAAAAAGTCAAGAAAAGTCAAAGACGACTTAAAAGTCAAGAAAAGTCAAAGACGACTAAAAAGTCAAGAAAAGTCAAAGATGACTAAAAACGGGATTTTCATGAAATCTCTCAGAAATTCCAAATACGAACTCGGAATGTCAAAATACGACTCGAAACAATAAATTCTATTTTAAAACTTAAGTTTGCTGAAAAGTATCCGTAAAATATTTTTACTAGAAAAATAGGGTACTTTTCGGGTTGTTACAATTTAGCTAGCTTCGGTTAGTCGGCCTTACATGTGGGACCTAATGTGATACTCCATATTAACTGAAGACGTCATTCAGCTGGGATACCCAATTGAAGAGGTTCATTAATAAGTTTAAATGAGTAGTATTATTTAAAGCGATTGAAAGTCTTATTCTTATCTACATATAAAGTACACTTTAATTTCTTTTATAGACATCCATGATAAAATTTTCACATTTAAGCGTGCTTGCTTTTGAGTAAATTTAGGATGAACGACCTCTTAAAAATGTTTTCTTAGATCAAAATGCCTTGGAAATGACTTATATCGAGCTATGGGCTAAATACACAACCTCACAAGATACATTGGGTAACCGCTTCCAACCAAAAAAAACAAAACTGTGGTCAATTGTCCCACGTGGGTCTGTATAAAATATTACCATGTGTATATCCTCCATGCACAACGAAGAATCGATAAAGGGACGCAAATTTTCGTTTTAGATGGACACTATCTGTCTTAACTTTAAGACGGCTCAAATATATTAAATCATTCTATTTATTGCTTAGAAAAAGTTTAACATTTTATCTTTATTACTACCACTTAAAAATATCTGATCCGTTTTAAGCTTGAAACGGATAGTAACCGTCTTAAACGAAAAACAATGGTAAAAGAAAGGTACATAACGCGTCTTCATGTTCCTAGTCAAAATTGGTCAACTCTTTTGGTCAAAATCAGCCCACATCATTTTAATCACTACTCCGACCCAAAGACTATTATTATATCTTATCCTACATAAATCAATTTTTGTACTACTATATATACAAATCTTAAGCTACCACATTATTATCATAACATTTTTGGGTGCACAACTTAAACACTCCCTTAAAATCTCACTAATAAATACGTAAAATCTTAACCATACAACGTACGACCTTACTTGAACACGACCTGTTCTATTTAGTAAGCTCGTAGAATCCTATAATATCTCTAATTTCTTTTTCGTACGAGTTAATTACGACCTTACTTGAATAGGATTTGTTCTGTTCTGTTCTATTCTATAGGCTCGTACTTCGGAATTCTCGAAAATCTCTAATATGGTGAGTCGTAACAAATCAATAATATCAACTACATCAAATTCCGCAATGATTATGAATAAGATGAGTTGTAAAAGCAATAATCAAGATCGTTTGATCCCAAAGAGAGGAAAAGTAAAGTCAGGGATTGTTTTGGCTGTTGCTCATACTTTTGTTGCACTTTTTTCCGTTAATCATTGTCATGTTAATGGTGGATTATCATCACACCAGAAAATTAATCTTGTTAGTTGTTAATTAATCGTTTTTTTTTTAAATTTGTGTGCTTTTTTATCTAATGATTTTGGTATCTTTGGATCAAGATAGATGTGATATTTTTGTTTTTTATTGTGTAAGGAGAGCACAAGGTGTTGACGTGGTTTGAAGTTCGAACCCAGATCATGAATACCGCTCACGACTTTATAACTAAGTTATTAGTTGATGTGATATTTTTGTAGTGTATGTGGTAATGTGGATAATGCACTATTTGTAGAATGTAATTTCGGTCTATTTGGATTTGTTTTTATTTTTTTATTTTTTTCAATAGTGTTGTAATTTTGTAAGTGATCATTAATATGAAAGCACTAGTTTGATCCACTTCAGCTCTAATGAATACCGTACAACAGAGGCGGACGCAGGAATTTTGTCTATGAGGGCACATTTTTTTTTTCGAGTTACAATAACGAAGTTTTTCCTTACCATGGGAACGTTTTTTAGCTCGATTTAATATTATTCTATGGAATTTAATGACCTAATCTCGCTAAAACAATGCAATATTTTGAAAATATGGGCGCAATAATCTTTGAAATTATAATAATTCCATTGTGAATTTTGCAGTCGATTTTCAAAGTCATACATGATTATTTGCTATTTAACTTTTGAAAAAAAAAAAATGTAACTATGGTCATCAAACCAACAATCTTATAGTTAAATTATTGTACAAATTCGAATAAATATTAACAGCACACTCATATTTTGAAAAAATTCAGAAAGTAAGAAATAAGTAAAAAAAATGTCTTAAAAATTACCATATGATGGACATTTAATTTTGGTTTATTAGCATTTTTAGGTCTTCAGATACACAAATATAAGAGTTGTCAAAGTGGTCACATGCTAAAGTTTTGTACAAATGGTCGAGGGTTCAAATCCCACCAACATCATAAAATTATTAAATTTTAAACAACCCAAAAATGAGTGCAGCGAGGCTCAAACACAAGTCTCTATAGAGATTCAATGCTACACTTACCAACTTAGCCACGTTTTATTGATGCTATTAATGCAAATGTTTATTACTTAACACAAATTTTCTGAAATCCATGGTGGGCACGTGCCCCCCTTAAATCCGCCCCTGCCGAGTTAAGCTAACATTACGAATAACATTATACAAATTCACAAATTCTCATTTAAGACGGGCATTATCCGTTATAAGCTGAAGACGGATAGTACCTATCTCACAATATGCAAGTAGGGGGTTTCATTTGCCATCCACGTGCCCTCTTACTTGCATATTGTGAGAGGACACTATCCGTTTTCAGCTTGTGACATATTATGTCCGTCTTAAGTGAGACAAGCTGATACAAGCAATTTTCTGACTAGTAATCTTCTTATCAAATTTTACGGAGCATAAAATTAATTAAAAAGAGAAATAATAACTTCTTATAATGGAAAATATAAGTAATTCTTTGGTGCAACAATTGTTTTTTTGTTTTTTTCTTTTTGCAAAAAAAGACCATCTTTTTTGTAGATAGTTACCATTTTTGTATAAAAATAGTGATCCTTTTGAAAATAAAAGTATTTTTTAGTTACAAAAAGTGGTCACTGTTTATAAAAAGGTCATCAGTTTTACTGATCGCTAGTGTTGATCATTGGGCCGGGCCATCATGGGCTGGGTTGGGCTAGGGAGGAGGGAGCTCGAGCCCACACTGCGGGTTGGAATGGTGCGGGCCGGTCTGGAGATTGGTGGCCCTGAACCGGCCCTTTTGGGCAAAAATGGCCTAAATTTATGCCGGTTGGGGTGGGCTGAATGGGTTGGGGAGGAGAAAGCCCGGACCGACTTGGGCTAGCGGGTTGGGCGGACCAGAACAACGGGTCAACGGGCCAGTTAAAGGGAGGTTCGGTGGGGCGGGGCAGGCTATTATGGGTCGCGCCAACCAACGCCTATGTCCAGCTCTAGTGATCTAGGGATCGCAAATACAACCATCGCACGAAACAATTTGCGACATAATATATGGTTTTCCTTTTTTTTTTTTTTGTGTCGTGCTCTGATTTTACTCTGACTTTGTAGAAAAAAAAAAAGCTTTAACACAAATAAACTACGTACTATCTTTTTCCTTCACGTTGAATTAAAAACATGTCAAATTCTAATAAAGCTTTAATTCTATGATTTGGACGTATTCATTTGTATATATGTTTACATATGTATGTATAACATATTCATCTGTTTATATTAGCCGTAGGTCTTATTGAATACGGCGCATATCCGTATTCAATAAAGATGGGTTGAATCTTCTCTTATAAAGAGGCAAGTGGGAGGGCAACTGAGAAACTAAACGAATCCCTATTTGCGCTCCCACTTGCATCCTTGTGAAAGGAGATTCGACCCGTCTTTATTGAAGACCCGTCTTTATTGAAGACGGATATGTGCCGTTTTCAATGAGAATTTGTCTTATACGAAGTATTAGACTAACTCAATTCGAATGATTGAGGATGAAGAATCTAATCCGTACTCAATTTGCATTTGGATAGAGGAGTCGAATTTGATATGCAGACCAAATTGACCCAAATCTATTTGATTTGACCTAATTAAATATTTAGTATCATAATGGTCGTATCCTAAAACACTTGATAACAACACAATTGGCTTGTAAATGACCCACGCTCGAATGACTGTTATTGATCCAATCCTACTCGAGTTCTTGTAAACCCGGAAAAGCTGGACTCAAACCGACTCAAACCATCTTCATTCTGGTTAACCCGTTTCTCAGGCTATATATATGGGTGGTATAATGCCACGAATGATTATGTTAGTGCCAAGAATTGTATTGCTACATGAACATCAAAGAGTTCTTCGATTGCTAGATTAATTTCGAGCAGTAGTGGAGCTGGGGGGCTAGCATGGGCACTCGCCCCTCCTGACGGATGAGATTTTCGAAAATTATAGTTAAACTTTTAGAATTTTTTTTTAGAGATCCTTATGTTATAAGGCGTTCGCCCCCTTAAAATTTTCACCCCTGAATTGAAATCCTGGCTCCGCCACTTATTTCGTGGCGTTAAATCTCGTGAAAATATCAACCCCCTACATATATGCCCCTCTCTTCAAGAAATTAATTAATATGACTGATTTATGCTTTTGGACAATCGTATAAAGGATTTCACAAATTCTCATTTGTGACGATGACTACTGATCGACTCTTTTCCCGGCCCTCCAGCCTCTCACTTTTGTCATAAGCTTGTGACAGATACGAATAGTAACTGTCACCAGCAAGACTAATTGAAAAGATTTTATCTATCGAAAAACATACACTTTCCAACTACTAGTCAAAAAGTATTTATGTTGTCTTAAAACGCTTTACTCCTATGTTAAAACACAAATTTTTATTTCAGACGGAGCATTTTTGTCTGAAAATTAAGACGGGATTATGTTGCCACTTTTTGATAAAATGTAACCACTGCTTATATCAACTTGTTTTCAATAGTGGTTACATCTAACTATAAAGTGGTTATAAAATTTCGTCTTATTGCTTCAGACCGAAATGGTCCGTCTGAAGCAAGACCAACTGATGTTCGTAGTCAAAATTGGTCAACTCTTTTGGTCAAAATCAGCACACATCATTTTAATCACTACTCCTACAGTCGTACCCAATGACTATTATTTTATCTTATCCTACATAAATCAATTTTTGTACTACTATATATACAAATCTTGAGCTACCACATAATTATCACAACATTTTTTTGTGCACAACTTAAACACTCCCTTAAAATCTCACTAATAAATACGTAAAATCTAAATCATACAACGTACGACCTTACTTGAACACGACCTGTTCTATTTAGTAAGCTCGTAAAATCTTATAATATCTATCATTTCTTTTTTCTTACGAGTTAATTACGACCTTACTTGAATAGGATTTGTTCTGTTCTATTCTGTTCTGTTCTATAGGCTCGTACTTCGGAATTCTCGAAAATCTCTAATATGGTGAGTCGTAACAAATCAATAATATCAACTACATCAAATTCCGCAATGATTATGAATAAGATGAGTTGTAAAAGCAATAATCAAGATCGTTTGATCCCAAAGAGAGGAAAAGTAAAGTCAGGGATTGTTTTGGCTGTTGCTCATACTTTTGTTGCACTTTTTTCCGTTAATCATTGTCATGTTAATGGTGGATTATCATCACACCACAAAATTAATCTTGTTAGTTGTTAATTAATCGTTTTTTTAATTTGTGTGCTTTTTTATCTAATGATTTTGGTATCTTTGGATTAAGATAGATGTGATATTTTTGTTTTTTTATTGTCGTGTAAGGAGAGCACAAGGTGTTGACGGAGTTGAAGTTCGAACCCAGATTATGAATACCGCTCATGACTTTATCAATTAAATTATTAGTTGATGTGTTATTTTTGTAGTGTAGGTGGATAATGCACTATTTGTAGAATGTAATTTTGGTCCATTTGGATTTGTTATTTTTTTTTTCTTTTTTCAATGGTGTTGTAATTTTGTAAGTGATCATTATAATATGAAAGCACTAGTTTGATCCACTTTAGCTCTAATGAATACTGTACAAGTTAAGCTAACATTACGAATAACATGATAGTGACTCGGCAAATTAAAAGGCAATTTCTCATTTAAGACGGGCATTATCCGTCATAAGCTGAAAATGGTTAGTGTACATTTCAAAATATACAAGTGGGGGGTCCCATTTGTCATTCACGTGCCCTCTTATTTGCATATTGTGAGATGACACTGTCCGTCTTCAACTTGTGACATATTGTGTCCGTCTTAAGTGAGACCAAGCTGATACAATTTTCTGAATAGTCATCTTCTTATCTTAAACTTCAAATTTTACGTGGCATAAAATTAATAAAATATATGGTTGTTTTTTTGTTTTTTTTAGCAAAAAAAGACCATCTGTTTGGTAGATAGTTACCATTTTTGTAATAAAATAGTGATCCTTTTGAAAATAACGGTATTTTTTAATTATAAAAAATGATCACTGTGTATGAAAAGGTCATCAATTTTTACTTATTGCTATTGGGCCGGGCCATCATGGGCTGGGTTGGGCTAGGAAGACGGTCGCACGAAACAATTTGCGATATAATATATGGTTTTCCTGATTTTTTGTGTCGTGCTCTGATTTTACTCTGACTTTGTAGAAAACAAAAAGCTTGAACACAAATAAACTACGTACTATCTTTTTCCTTCACGTTGAATCAAAAACATGTCAAATTCTAGTAAAGCTTTAATTCTATGATTTGGACGTATTCATTTGTATATGTTTACATGTGTATGTATAACATATTCATCTCTTTATATTAGTCTTATTGAAGACGACGCATATTCGTTTTCAATAAAGACGGGTCAAATTTTCTCACAAAGAGATAAGTGGGAGGACAAGTGACCTGGGAAACTAAACGGATCCCCACTTACATCCTTGTAAAAGGGGATTCGACCCGTCTTCATTGAATACGAATATGTGCCGTCTTCAATGAGAATTCGTGTTATATTAGACTAACTCAATTCGAATGATTGAGGATGAAGAATCTAATCCGTACTCAATTTGCATTTGGATAGAGGGGTCGAATTTGATATGCAGTCCAAATTGACCCAAATCTATTTGATTTGACCTAATTAAATATTTAGTATCATAATGGTCGTACCCTAAAAAACTTGATAACTAACACAACTGGCTTGTAGTAAATGACCTGCGCTCGAATGACTATTATTGATCCAATCCTACTCGAGTTCTTGTAAACCCGGAAAAATTGGACTCAAACTGACTCAATTCGACTCAAACCACCTTCATTCCGGTTATCCCGTTTCTCAGGCTATATATATGGGTGGTATAATGCCACAAATGATTATGTTAGTGCCATGAATTGTATTACTACATGAACAACAAAGAGTTCTTCGATTGCTAGATTAATTTCGTGCAGTGGTGGAGGTGGGGGGTTAGTATGGGCACTCGCTCCCCTAACGAATGAGATTTTCGAAAATTATAATTAAACTTTTAAAAAAAAGATTAGAGATCCTTATGTTGAAATTTTTCACCCATAACTTGAAATTCTGGCTCCGCCACTGATTTCGTGGCGTTAAAGAAAAACTTCTAGTGAAAATATCAACCCCCTATATGCCCCTCTCTTCAAGAAATTAATTAATATGACTGATTTATGGTTTTGGACAATCGTATAAAGGATTTTATCTATTGAAAAACATACACTTTCCAACTACTAGTCAAAAACTATTTATGTTGTCTTAAAACGCTTTACTCCCTATGTTAAAAAAACACATAAGTCAAAGCAGCCCTATAATTTTGAAATTAAGTTATTTTTTACGATAAACGGATAATCAAACCCCTGGTAAAGAAAAAAAATATATATATATATTTACTCCGTAGAAAATGGAGAATTCATGTTGAGCCAACATGTAATCCAGAAACCAAATGTGACTATGACTTTTATGACAATTTTTCATTTTAGACGGTCATTATCTGTAATTGTTAATCTAGGTACTTGGTTCGTACAGTTCGCATGGAACTTGTAGTTCGCACATGATCCTATTTCGATCTATTTATATACGAGTACATGTACTATTGTCTGTTGAGTTAACAGATCACTATTAGGTTTCAATTTAATCAGAGATCTCAAATTTGATGACTAAAATATATACTCCCTTTGTTGCAATAATTTATTTACCCACTTTATTCATTATAAGGGGTATTTAATTATACTGAACAAATGATTAACATTTAAGACACAAGAAGTATATATAAATGATAAGATCATGAACATTCTGTATATTATTACAACAAAATAACATTATTTAAAGGTACGAATGATAGTATTCATGACCTAAGTTTAAATCCCGTTAACATTAAAATTGTCACCCATAATTCCCTATAGACAAAAACAAGGTAACATTATTTATTTTCTTTGTCATAGAAATTAGAAATGCACCAGCTAGAGACTAGTTACTACTATATCATGTTTCAGTAGGTCTTGCTTAAGACGGGTCGGATCTTACAACGGGTATTTTGTGAGAGAAAATGGGTAGAGGGGACAAGGTGGGCTCCCCCCATGTGCTCTCCACTCACCCTTGATGGGTATTTTGTGAGAGAATATGGTATCCGTCTTAAGCTTAAGACGGATACCTCCGTCTGAAATAAGAATTTGTGATCATGTTTATATTGTTTCTATTTAACTTCATTATTCAAACAATGTCATTTTTGTCTGTATATCCTCGAAAAAATACAATATTGCAAACTATTTATGATCACCTACAAATGTATGGTCTAGTGGTTAAAACTTGGGTGAAACTCCCAAAGGTCCAGCAGGTTTAATTAAGCCTATCAAGAGCAATCTTGTGAAATATTTATGGCTTGGTACTATACCTAATAGACTTTGAGCTTGTCACCCTCGAGTGGCTTACCTGGTATGCGTGGTTTGAAGGCTATTACGTACCCAGAGTGCACCAAAAGTAACGATTGCGGGTTTTCTCGTTACCAAAAACAATTAAATGATCATCTATTTTATTTTTTCAAAAAAAAATTGCTACTAAAAGAGCCCTAAGTAATTCATCTTGTAGGCAAATATATATAGAGGACAAAATAAGTTGCAATAGTTCCTAAAAAGAGTAACACCTGATATCGATACCACTCTTTCACATGCAATAGGTAGGATTTTACTAAATAATAGGCCTACATAAAGACATATAAGAGGGTGACACCGAAACTGAGTACCATCTGGTGACACACTGACACTCTATCATTGTCACTAAAAATAGAGGGCTACCTAAAACTTAAGGACACACAACATAGTCATCAACCCTAACAAATTTCTTCTCATATAAACTCAAGTCATGGCAAGGTGAAGGCCCCGAAGGAGGCACTAGTCCTTTGGGAAGCCTACCTTCAAACATGTAATGAAGCTCGTTTCTTCGATCGAGTCGTCGGCCGCAATCAACTCTTGCTGTAAGGATCACCATTATGAAGAGAAGACACTTGATCAAGCTTATGAACACCTTTTTGGTTGTTTGAAATGACATTCTTTTTGTGTTTGGTGTAATAAGGTTAACTCAAGTATATATATAGAGTTTTTGTTTTATACTAGGAGTATGGTTTGTGTGAGAAACAAAGAATGTTGGCATCTTTGACAATTAATGCATATGGTTGCTCTTATTAGACTTTTTGGAGAAGGTTGATTGTGTATTTTAAGAACAAAGGAATGAAAAGGAGCTATAAACTCAATTTTAAGATGGACTTTTGGTGTCGAGGGGTTAAACCTTAGAATTAGACTTGCTAAACGAGTCATTCGATTAGATTTCAGCGGAGTTACGTTAGGCGGTTTATACTCGGATCTGGTGATTGAAGTGCAAATTAAGTTTGTAATGAATTCATTCATGCTGTAAATCGGTCTAATCTTATAGGTTATGTTTGGAAAACCAACTGAAAAGTTAGTTGAATTTTGGATTGCTAGTCGAGAGCTTAAACGCTAATTAACGAATAATTAGGTGCATAAATTATTTAATTGGTTAGTGAACTACCTGGAAAAAGAAAACTTAAAAAAGTTTAATTAACCTATTTGTTGACATGCTACTCTCGATAGATTCTTAACAATTAAATAAGCTACTTGTCAAGAACATACATCAAAATAAACTAAATGAAATTAATCATATAACTTACTTTGATCAAATAAACTAGCTAAAATACCGTAACAAACAAAGCCATAAATTTTTACTGTTTAGTACTTCCTTCATTAGATTGAATTCCATATATTTGCTCAATATATTACAGAGCACTATGGAAAGACATTATCAATGATGCTTTGAAGTTTTGAAGGCTGAGGTTGGAAAAGTGCCTAATTAATCTGGTACAAACTAATCAAATTCCAAATTCATCATCCTCAGATTTTTAGAATTATTACTCATATGACTAGTAAAAGTTTTTTTAACAAGGAATGTGTGACTTTATAGGATCGATTTTGTCATCTAATATGATATACGGTTTTTATAACGTGTGCCCTGAGGGCACATATTAAGAATCCAAATAAAGAAAGAATCAAAGAAATTTAACATGAAAAATGGACCATATTTAATCACATATCCTTTGATTCTTTCTTTATTTAGACTCTTAATGTGTGCTCTCAGGGCACACGTTAGAAAAACCGATATAATATACTTCCTACAAGAAATACTCGAGATAGAGTGTAATCAACAATTTATGGATTATAGGTAATACATCTGATTATATACTTTCTAAGTTTTATGATAAACTTTTTAAAACTTATTTTAAAGAATTTGAATTTTTACTATAAAATATTTGAGCATGTTTTCCGTAATTATTGACTGAACACCTACAAAAATAGTTAAAACATTGATCGAGACGTAGAAGATTAAACGAAGAAAATTAGGAAATATATTGATACAATGACATCAATAACTCTCGCAAATTACAAGGTTATGAGTTTGAATGTATGCAGTCTTACCTTTTAATAGCAAACACAAAGATGATGTGATTTCAAATATCCCAAGATAAAAATTGCGTTGAGAACTGTATCAAAGGACCGCTAGTTTACAAGAGAAAAAAAAAACACAACCATTAAGTAAATTATTTTGATTTATTCCATAAAAAATTCAAAACCAAAGATTAATTAGTCTTTGGCTCCATTGAAAACATCGCTCTTCAATCGAAAAAAATTCGACTCAGATACATCCGCTCACTCTCAAAATCTCTAGTCTACCCAATCGAAAATCGAAATGGGACGTGTACAATACAAAATTGAGGAATAAAAGATATAGGAAAGTGAAAACTAACATTAATGTTTATAATTGGCTCAGGTTGTATTAAGCAAGAAATGTTTATAAGGAGAAAATGCAAACTTTAACTTCCAATCCTGGAATTATCCCTGCCAAAGATGAATGTTGTAGCCCAGTTTACAGCGACGTAAAATCGGTTTCTCCAACTGAGTACCCGTGTAAGGTACGCGGATCGCCATATCAGAAAGCTCAAGAATCCAGCCATGGATATGCCATTTGCATCCTAATGATATAAAAACCAACATTATTAATCGTCATAAGTCATAACTCATAAGTCATAAGCAATGCCTGGTGTTGGGTGAGACGGTATTACACTAGAATATGAAAAGAGTTTTAAACCTGTCTAGTGTGATCTTTAGACGGTTTAATTTAACTCGATATGTTACGTGAACTCGATTAGAAGCATGGTATTAAATGCTGCGGTTATGTTATGTCAGTTTCCATGGTATGTATTCATGTTCCGACTTAAAATGATGTGTTTAAGTGTTGGACTAAGTTCACGAGGAAAATACTGAGTCGTAAAATTGTAGGTAATGTTCGCCATGTACCTTAGACTCGCGGAGATCAACAAGTGCCTTGTAGCTCCCAACAGAAGCCATGCTGCCGGCATGCTTGTAAACGAAAGGCTCGCCTAAGGGAATGCCTTTAGCACAGTACGCCTTTCCACCATCCTGCTTTCCAATGTCGTTGAATAGTTCTACTAAATACTTGCCTTCTCTTTCAGCCACCTATATCAACATCAAAAGTTCCACAATCCTTACATCAAAGTGAAACCAGGTTATCGAATTGTTCCGAACTAAAATCTTTGGAAAACAAGAACAATAAAACTTCAATGGCCTAAGGATCCGCGTATAGCAGACTTATACGCTAATACATAGACGTGGCTTGGGTTGCGCCGACCTCAATAGCTGCAGGAAAAGAGTTTCCCCGAGTCTAATCAGAGAAACATCTTTCCATGAACATTTACAAATTTTAAGCATGCTGTTGGATGTCAACTAGGTTAGTTGGTAAAGTCGCGGTTAGTTGGGAAGCTCAGATTTATGTGTACTTCAACTTACCTGAGCCAGAGCAGGAAGCACTTTCCTTCCAGTTTGCTCCATGAATCCAGCGCAATCGCCAAGCGCAAATACGTCTTGAACTGAAGGAACCCTCAACCACTGATCAATCCCTAACCTGAATCATTCAAATTATTATTACTCGATATAAGTATCAGTCTGTCGCATTTACTGATATATCAATGTATCATTAACTCCTGAAAAACAGACAAGAAGTTATGTATGGCACACCTTCCTCCAGGGCACTTGGGAAATTTCAGAGATTTTATAAACTCGGAGGGACCCACACCTGTCGACCACACCAAAATCCCGTATGGTACTTCAGTTCCATCAGTGAGGACAATCTTTTCCTTCTCAACTTCTTTTACAATCCCACGTACTAGACGTACACCCGACTGTATGCATTATATCAGATAATGAAAAGAAATCCATGGAGAAAGGACCGAGAAAAAATTTAAGAAAACGGACGTGCATTACCTTGGTCAAGTGATTGGCTGCATACTCCCTCAACCCCATATCAAAAGACGATAGTATTTCATTGGCCTGAAATAAATTGAATTTACCATTTTAATATAATCTCGGGTGTTACAATGTTCAAGTCGGGAAATTAACCTGTGATCAGTGAAATAGTAGCTGAGATTTTCAGAAACATAAGTAATTAAAGTGCATTCCAGTAAATAGAATCCATATACCTCAATAAGGGTGACCTGAATGTCGTCTTTCACATGAGCATACCGCTTACTAACATCTGTTTTTATGAAATCGCTTAGTTCACCACTAAATTCTACCCCTGTAGGACCGCCTCCAACTATCACACAATGTAACAAGCGCCTCCTTTCATCTTCCGATATGCCTATGATCAGTAAAAAGAGAAACTACACATTCAGAGGAAGTTAAATGTGAAATTTCGAAATACCTCAGACAGTTAATGAAAAAATTGCGAGAGACCAAGGACGGCACTATTGAGGTTTAGAGAGTTCAGTTAATAAAACTCTCCAACAAAGATTTACATCATTAAAGTAAGGCTGCGTACATCTAACCCTTTACACTGCCATATTTGGGAGCATTTGAGACAGGGGAAATTTTGTCGTCGCATTGGTATCTTGGTTAGAACAAAAGTGAGTAGAAATAACCTGGACTCTCAGAGAGCATGAGATTTGACAGAAGGTTCTTTCTGATCTCCTGAGCATGATTTACTTCGCGGAGAAATGTTGCATGTTCCTTAACACCCTTGATGTTAAATGTCAAGGGCTCAGCTCCCACTGCTATTACAAGCTTGTCATATGCGACCTTGAATTGATGACGCTTGATTGGTTGTCCAACATTCTCAACGGTTTCACAATACACCTAATTTCAACGGAACAGTTAATATTACGTCATAATTTGAGGCCAGCTAACATGAAGTTTCATCACTCCAAGATATATAAAAGCAAAACCGTTTTGCAAAGACAGCTTACTTCATGTTTGGCAGTATCAATGCCGGTGCAGGAGGCTAGATAGAAGTAACAATTCGGATCCTTAGCAAGAGCGGACTGTATCTGACCAACTGGCTCAGCGACTGATCGGAATTCCAGGGTCCCGACACAGGTTGATGCAAGCAAAGGAGTGAACACCATGTGATTCCTAGGTGATACACATACAATATCATATATCTTAGTGTCTAGTCCTTTCATGAACCGGCACGCAGCCCAACCCGTACCAAGTACTAGAACTCTAGGCTTTTCATCCGGCTTTGTTGGTCCGAGCCCTGGGTATTTCATGCTCTGATGCTCTGAAACCGACATTTCAGCAGCAGGCAAAGTAGCTCGGAAACCCCTGCTTTGAAATTCTGTGATGCCCGTCTTCCTAATGCTATAGATATATGGCATTTGACAATTGTTCATTGAATTTTCGAGTGAAGCTTTTGGAGCATCGCACAAGAACGCGCTCTCAGATATTACGTCTTTTTCATTCGTATGACCGCTTAATGCCCCTCCTGACCTTCTTAAGCTTGTCCTGGCAATTCTTGACATTGCCATTGCCATTTTAGCAAAGCAATCAGACTTATATCTAGTTCAACTTAGCCTAGTTTGTGCTGCAAAAGAGAGTTTCATTTATCAGATATGTAAGCATATGATGAGCTATTAAACATTCCAAATGAGATACAATCTCCACAAGGGCGATTTCAATTTGATGCTAACGGGGTTTGAACCCAGGTCATGAGTACCAACTCTCGTGACTTTACAAACTAAGCTAGTTGATATCTGCTTCGAATTGATAGAATCTAAGACTATAATCAACAACTTACACAAGGTCAGCCAATAAATCGTACAATAAGGTCATGTTTGGTTGGATGTAAATATGAAATCGCAATGTAAGTTAATGTAGCTTAGTTTAACAAAGCGCGCCTAGACGCTTACCAAAATGGTCACAATGTAATATTCTTAGATCGTTTTGGTCGATACCCGAGTTAGGATTTTGAAATCAGGGTCGTCTAATAACATGTTCAAAAGGTTCTCAGAAACAAGGCTTCTTAAGATCATTTACTTCCTCAATGAGGACCACTCACTCTAAAAAATTAGTTTTCTATTATTCGAAACCTCAATATGATTTTTATAACCGCGACTTTCCAATTTATTTGACGGCCATGGGAGATTAAACATAGATCTGAAATTCTGGCAAACTCACAGAATGATCGAAATTTTCAATTGATTAACTAGAGAAGCGACATCCTATGCCACTATGCTAACTCCCCTCGCTCCACCACTAACTAGTAACTATGATAAATTATGACGACTTTTCGACATGAATATAGTTATGCATCTACTGTTGCAACAAAGTTAGTAATACATTAACTGTAGCTCATAATATAAATCTTACAACATTCATACAATCATGCACAATGTACACATCCCATGTACAAAATGTCACCTAAACTACGTTCCTAAAACATCAGATGTACGCAACTTTACCCTAATCGACAAACTTTTCCGAACCCACAAACAAAAAACCATAAAATTTTACAACTTAAAAACAAAAATAAAAATAAAAACACAAGTAATAAAAAAGAAAACAAAATTCATAAAAAATTACAAAAATGCATGAAAAGGGTGAGCAAAACATTACAGAGAGGTATGTATGTATGGCGGCTAAGGGTTAAATCATGGGGTTATGCAACTTTTTACTGCATGAAATTTGGATGCATTGTTTGTTACACTTTATTATATATAAACCCTATTTATGGAAATGTAAATATTATAGTGTAATAATAATAATAACAATAATAATAATATAAAAAAAAAGAGTAGTTTTCAGAATATTTAAGTTTTTTTTGGTACAGAGAATATTACTCCATATTTTGGGTGAAAAAATGGAAATAAAATATTGGGGAGTATACATTATTTGGAGGAAAGTTAAATAAAGGTGAAAAATGGCGGCTTGGGGAACAAGAAAACATTGAAGTAAAACGAATAAATATCTACTGGCATTGTACTAGTCTTTATTGTTTTTTTCAAGTCAAAGGTTAAAAAACAGCTGGTACATTATAAATTCTTGAATAAAATGGTTGTGAGTTTGTAATTTGTTTGTTAGGGTAGATGGATCTAAGTATGTGGTTAATAATAATAATTATTTATTTATATTTTATTTTATTTATTTTGCGCTTATAATGGTTTTTAGAGAAATCTGCTGACAGTGATAGTTTACACATTTTTATTATCGGAAAATTCTCACGGTACCCTCCAACTTTGACGTTTTAACTGAAATACCCAAAAAATTTACCCGAAAAACTTTGAGTGACGATAACTCTGGTTTACAAAGTCGGAAAATGACGATTTTTTTTTCAAATCGTTCATCTTTACGAGAGCTACGATTTGGAAAAAAAAATTAGTTGTATTTGGATTTCGTGGTTAGGAGTTTTTGTATGTCAAAGTTTTTTTTACCGAACAAACTTTGAAGGGGCATATCTCATGGTCACGAGTTCAAAACTCGCCAAGTTTTTTTTTTCAAATCGTAGTTCTCGGAAATATGAACAATTTGAAATTTTTTTTTGTCATTTTCCGAGTTCGTAAACCCGAGTTATGGCCACTCAAAGGTTTTCGGGTAAAAAATTTGGGTATTTCGGGCAGAATGTCAAACTTAGGGGGTACCGTGGGAATTTTCGTTTTAGTATTGACTATTCTCTTTTGGGTTAACTAGTATTGGTGTCCGGCTCCGCCCGGGCTATCTCTATTTATCATTAAAAGTTATTTTAAATAAATACACTTTAAAACTGCATTACTAATAAATTTATCATTAATATATTTTCTTATAATAACATATCTTAAAATTACGATAAAAGAAAGTAGGAGACAATTCATTACTTACACCATTAATATATTACTTTAGTCAATTGGTCAGCTAATTGTTTATATATACTTTTTTTTATTGTTAGTATTGAATCTTTTATTACATTCGTTATTACTAGTGTTAGTTTCAGTACTCCCGTCGTAATTATTGTTTATTTCTTTTACTATTCCCGCCGTAATTATTGATACTTCCACGCACTAATGCCGCATTAATATTAATAATTTCACTACCTCCGTTGTTGTTCTATTAATTTCACTACTTCGGGTTCTAATATTTTTACTTTCACCATTAAAATGAGTGATTACTATAATTTGATTAGCTGATGAGTAAACATGTAATTTTAAGAGGCTCATATATTTGTATAAATATATTACATATATGCATTAAATCAATTTAAAAGAATTATGCTACTTTAGTTTAATTTATTTTTTAGTGGTGATGCATAACACTACTTGCACACACGAGATTTATTACATTCCATTCCGACCTCAATGTTATAAGTAACATCCCAAACCGTTAATCCTAACATTGACGTCGCTTGAACTCGGCAATTTGATAGCAACCTTATGAATAGTATCCCACACTACTACTCACATGATTGAAATCACAACAATATTTGCATACATATGCGCATACTCTTGACATGATAATTTAAACTTATATTATTATCATAAATAATAGGCCTCATATGCCGCAAGTATTCGTCTTTCTTAACATAAATAAATAAGTAATAGACTTACAATTGCCGCACTTTTATCCATCTTTATTCCTTATAACTAATATAATGATAGACATATACTCCACTGGTCTACCTTATATTTTGTTCCTTCATAATATAACATTTCATACTATAATTATTAACATAACTTAGTAACATAAAATTTCTCATGCTCTTTTTTTCTTTTGTACTCCTCACGCTAATCAGGATGGTCAAAAACGAATTTTTTTCTTAAGTAGGCTTTGAACCATACTTATTTACAAAAGTAGGGTTCTTTCATACTTATTTACAAAAAATGGGTCCACGTCAGCAAATTTTTTTTTTTTTGATGTCTGTTCACTCAGTCGCTGAACCATTCAGCGACTGAGTTCTTTGGTGTATTTTTTTTTTGACGTCAAATATCAGACCTTTGGCTGAAGGTCTCCCATCATGCTCAAGGTCTCAGTCGCTGAATGGTTCAGCGACTGAGTTCTATGATGATTTTTTTTTAACCTCCAATATCAGACACATGGCCATTTTGCTCAAGTTCTCAGTCGCTGAATGGTTCAGCGACTGAGTTCTTGGCTGAAGCTATCAAAACACGCGAAACCCCCTTCCCCCATTCATTTATTCTAAATCCAAAAATCCCCAAATTAAAACCCCAACCCTAAAAAACCCGAAAATCCTTCATCCCCAATTCATTCCCTCAATTCAACCCTAATCCACTTCATATCTCTTCCTAACTTCTTTCAAGGTATTGTATACTTGCATTTAACCTTTAAATCTTGTTAGTTTTATATGAAAGTTGTTTTAATTAGTAAACTAGTTTTGCTACCCGTGAAAATCACGGGTTACTTCAGGATATTCGTTGGCCATTTTTTATATATATATATTTCTTTTAAATCTAGTTCTATCCATGATAATTTGGAATTTAAATCATGTAAATTAAAAATAACATTCAAAAATTTTAAATGATGCCAATACGAATTCAGAAATAAAAAAATAGCTTTTGAAATATTTAAATGATGTCAATATGAGTTAGGAAAATAAAAAACCACTCAAAGAGTTGCTTAGTTATCTTTATGGATATAAAGGAGTTGAATAAAGTGATGGTTAAATTTCGAAATTAAAAGGGACGACAACGTTAATGTGCTACTATTTCTCAAAACTAACATGTTGATGTTGGAGGCTTAAGAGGTTGCTAAATCGAAATCTAATACCACTCAAGCTACTCTTTTAACACCAACTAATTTTGTTACCCGTGAAATTCAGGGGTTTGTTTTTCCAACCCAAATTCTCTAGTAATCAATAAGCTACAAAGACAACAATTGATCTTTGTTTACATATTAGATGCCGCCTTTTTGACATCTTGAGGTGTCTTGGACCATTCTTCTATTATAATGCTTCATAATTATCATCTAACATTCATAAGATTATGGAAAAATTGTTGATTACAGGCATTTATAAACTTCGTTTTGAAAGTTACAGCCTTATCTACTTCTCACTGAAAGTTGCATAAAAATGGGGATTCCGGTGATATTTTCTGAATACTTACCGATATACCCGTCCCTTATAACAGATCTACTTTAACCATTAAACCTTACTTCTCACACTAATTTCTCTCTTAAATCTTTTCTTCTTCCCACAAAACCCCTTTCACTAAGTCAATTGTGTCAATTTCCGCAAATCTGCAATTAAGTCTCTTCTCCATTGTGTAGTTCGATTCACGTCGGGCAGGGGTGGAACTGGGCCTAGGTTAGTTGGGCCTGTAGCCCGAGTTGTTTTGATATTCATGCAGGATATTTCTATCCAATTCTTTAGTCCAGTGGTTTATACTTACAAAGATCTCTGTATTGTTTTGTTAACACATTAATGTATCATAAATTTGGATTTTTAGAGTATTATTTAGTTGTTTTGTTTATTCAAAGACCATAAATAATTCAAAATACATATATACGTATATTTTAAAGAATTATGTGTATAAATTTGTAATAAATGGAGGAATGGTTCATGTAAATGAGTGGTTTGGGATTCGTTTTATTTTACAAAAATTGTAGGTCTGTATCTTAATATGTAGGTGCCACGTCAAAGCCTTATTTGGAGAAATATAACTGATAATTCACTCAAAATTCAATATTTTCTATTAAATTGATTAACCTTAATTATTTCCAATTTGGGGATAAATGTGATACAAACAATAGAGTGAAATTAATAACATTTAAACTATAAATGTTGTTTAGGGCTCAAGACGACTTGTATCAACAACTAACATGAACATAAATGTAAGAGAGAAATGACAGGGGAGATGATGAATAAACGCAGAAGTGAGAGAGAAATTGATGAACTAAGAAATGAATATGAGCATAAGTTTAACATTCAAATATAGGAGTATAGATAAGAAAGAAGTGTTTGTCGGTAAGGGAAATTTGTCATAAAAGATAACTTAAATGACAAATTATTTAAAAAATTGCTTTAGTATTTCGTCGGAGTGAAAGTTTTGGTAGTAATTTCTCATCAGAGATTAGTTGGTGTAATTTTCAAAAAAAAATTATATAAGATTGTAATTTTCAAAATTATGTTTATCAAAGGTTGTAATCTAACATTTTTTCCCAAGATTATTATCAAAAGTTTGTTTAATGGCTTATGGCTTATTGCTTTTTGCTTGCTTGTCTGCCCATACATTCATAATTTTCAACGGTTAAAAGAAAAGAGGGATGTAATTCATCGAAAAAGTGACCTCCACAATCCACATAGAAGATTGGATTTTGGTATGAATTTGGTAGATCCCGCAGATAAGTACCATACACAATAATACACTGCACCATAGACAATAACAACAAACTCATTAGACACGATTAGTATAACAATTACCTCTATTTTTCTCATATTTACATACACTATTCCTGGTAAATAATGGACATACACTATTACCTCATTTTCTTAACTACAACTTGCAAGTAAAGTATATAAAGCAACAAAAATAAAAAGGATGAAGGGACAAAGTTTCGAATAAGCACGCTCAAAGAAGGCAT
The DNA here is from genome assembly GCA_022085475.1 of Heliosperma pusillum. Taxonomy (NCBI): domain Eukaryota; kingdom Viridiplantae; phylum Streptophyta; class Magnoliopsida; order Caryophyllales; family Caryophyllaceae; genus Heliosperma; species Heliosperma pusillum. The sequence continues at coordinate 40,360 of JAIUZE010010129.1, read as the reverse complement.
ACAATAAATAAAAGACAGTTACATACTTTACATATGAAAACTAATTAACAAAACCAAATCGGTGAGTGATAAATTCTCTATCTCAGCAATCAAGTACCAAGTAAGAATCTAAATAAGTGATGGTTTCCTGTAGTAAGTCTATTCCGAATTTTTAGCTATTTATAGCCAGAGCTGTTGAAGGGACTAAATAAGGAAGATGAATGATTGTGTATCCAAGTCTAAAATGGAGAGTTTTGTTTTTAATAATTTTAATTGTATTGGGCAGTTGTAGAAGACGAATGGTTTCGATGCTATTTAAATCTGAACTTAATTGAGAGTGTTATTATTGAGTTAATTCCATTTTTGAGAGGGGTATTATGAGTTATGTGCATATTTAATTTTATATGGAGATGTTCCACGTGGCATCATGAGAGTACTTTTTTAACTACATTTTTATCAAAGTTATGCTCAATCTACCCTTTTTATATTATTGTATAGATTTCTAGGTTTTTGCAATTAGTATATATTTTGTTCATTTGTTTGATTTTGGTCTTACTAGTTGTTTATTTAGGTTCTTTTAGTTTGATAATAGGTAAAGTTTGAATATGGAGAAAACTAATTATCCCTTATGTTGTTACTCTAATGGTGAAATAGTTGTTGAAGGGGAAAATGTGTCTTACAAAGATGGTGAACCTTTTTTTGTTTTTGTCAATAGTAACCATAACTTTGATGAACTTACTTCCTTAATTTGTGAGGAGTTAGAGGTTAATAGAAGTGAATTTGGGTTAGATATTAAGATGAAGTATCCTAATGCTAGAGGCTACAAGGTGTTATCTTTGAATAATGATAAATCATTGAAAGCTTTGTGGGCTAGTGTTTATCAAATGAATGCCTCTTCAATGGACCTATACATTAGTTTGATACCCATCCAACAACCTCGTAACTTATTTACGAACATGTTAAATCAAGCTATGAGGGGTGAGAATCCTTTGTTTAGTGCTCCATTTTCTAGTAATAGTGTTGATCAAGAGCAATATGATTTGAATTCCAATGATGATGAGATTGATGAGGATGAGGATGAGTTATTGATGAATGAATCGGATGATGAGTGTGAGGATCTTGTTACCCCTTCTGCTCCTACAATTGAGTTTAGCCGGGTACCATCTATTGATTTGGAGTATGTTAATAGATGGTGTGGTAAGGTTGATGTTCCTTGTTATGATGGTGGGGAGTTTCTTGTTGGTCAAAGGTTCAATAATAAATTGGGTTTGTCACAATATGTCCGTCAATATCACATTGAAAGAAATCAAACATTCAAAACGACGGAATCAAAACCACTCACTGTAACATTCAAATGTTCTAGAAAACCAAGTCCATGCGATTGGACATTGATGGCCTCTAATAAAGAAGCTACCAATGATTCTTTCACTATAGTTACATATAAGGGTCCTCACAATACCTCTTGTGTGGTTGATGCACCACCGCTTGATCATCCTAATTTGAGCAATGGTTTTATTGCGAAACACATTAGGACGGTAGTTGATGCCGATTGGGGTGTGAAAATATCTAATCTTAGAGCCAACATTCTCACTCAATTCAACTTCGAACCTAGCTACATGAAAACATGACATGCTAAACAAAAAGCTATGGCGGATTTGTATGGTGATTGGAAAAGATCTTATGCTCTACTTCCCCGTTACTTCCAAGCATTGAAAACAACAAACCCGGGTACCGTTGTAAAATTTGTACACAAAGTTGGGGGTCCTTCTAATGTTCATGTTTTTGATCGTGTATTTTGGGCATTTGGGCCTTCAATTAGGGGTTTTGAACATTGTAGACCAATTCTTACCGTAGACGGAACTCATTTGTATGGTAAGTATAAAGGAGTTCTTCTGATTGCAATTGGGGTGGATGCCAATGATCAAATTTATCCTTTAGCTTTTGCTATAGTTGATTGTGAGAGTATCGATACTTGGGGGTGGTTTATGGATTGCATAAGGAAACATGTCACACAACGAGAGGGAATTTGCGTTATATCGGATCGTCATGTAGGTATCATGACGGCAATGAATAAAGTGGGTGGTGGATGGACCGAGCCACAAGCGTTCCATAGAAATTGTACCCGACATCAAGCATCAAACATAAACACAAAGTTCAAAAGTAATGAATTGAAGCTTGCGTTCCTTTCAACGGCATGCGCGGCACAACGTAAAAGGTTTAACAAAGGCATGCAAAAAATTGGTAGTCTTAACCCAAGTGCAAAGGTACTTTTGGAAAGTATCCCACTTAGCAAATGGTCCTTGTGTCATGATGGTGGACACCGTTATGGCATCAAAACAACCAACAATTCGGAATGTTTTAATGGTGTTCTTAAACGTGTTCGTTTTTTACCTATCACTGCACTTGTTAAGGCAACATTTTTTAGGATCAACTCGTATTTTGTAAAGCACCGTGAGGATGCTAACAAAAGGTTGTTAGAGGGATGTATTTGGTCGGAGAAAGTGACTGAAAAGCTTGCTGAAAATGTGAAACGGACGGCTCATCACAAAGTTACTTGTTATGATGCACGAAGAGGTCTATATGAGGTTGTCACGGGAAGAGGGAATAGACTTGGGAGTGAAGGTAATCATGGTCACACAGTCATTCTTTCAGATAGAACTTGCACATGCAACAAATGGCAAATCTTTCATATACCATGTTCTCATGTAATGGCAGTTTGTCGAGCTAACAGTATAAGTTCCGATCAATATGTTGATCCATTCTACTCATGTGGAGAGTACCATGGCTCATATCGCTCAAGTTTCCACCCGGTTCCGGATGAGTCATATTGGATGCCATGGGTGAGACCAAAACTGACTCCAAATGATTCCATGAAAAGAGCAAAAGGTCGTCCAAAGTCGAAAAGAATCCACAATGAAATGGATCAACGAGCAACTTCCTCATGTAGTTTATGTCGTGTAGCAGGTCATAATAAACGTAGTTGTCCTTCAAAAGCTAGCTCATCACAAACTTGAATTTACTATGTAATTTGTAATTCTTGTTTGTAGTTTCAATTTCAATTATGTAGTCAATTACTTTTGTAACCAACAATTTCAATATAATTATGTATGACTTCTATTTTATATTTATTTTGTTTTTGTTTTATTTCTTATACATTTTCAATTATGTAGTTTTAATTTATTTCTTCTATATATAATTTTCTATATATATTTATTTCTTCTATACATTTTCAATTTCCTCATGTAATTTTCTTTTCAGATGGATCCCGGACCCGATGATGGAAGAATTCTTCATCTCCAATCGACTCACCGTAGTGAGGCGATTTGGCAAGGAGTAGAACTCGAACCTCTCACCTTACGTGGTCACATGAAAGCCTTGAAAACATTTGAAGTTCCTGAGGCGGTTCTTACATATGTAAACAACACCCAATTCCGAGGTATTACTCGACTTTGTTATGTCCCATTGGATGCCGATTTGATCACGGCTTTGGTAGAAAGGTGGAGACAAGAGACTCACACCTTTCATTTGCCTTTTAGTGAGGCAACTGTCACCCTTCAAGATGTGGCCATGCTTTTGGGCCTTAGAATAAGTGGGAGACCGGTAACGGGTTCAAGTGAGGGGGGGTGGCGAAATTTATGTGTGCGTCTGCTAGGAGCAACACCTTCAACTGTTGCTGTAAAAGGGTCAAAATTAAAACTTACTTGGCTTCATGACAATTTTCAAAACGTGGCAAACATTAATTCTCAATATCAATTGCATTGCCACGTAAGAGCTTATTTGCTTTATTTGTTTGGGGCTCTCTTGTTTCCTGATAAAACCGGTAATACCGTGAGTTTAATTTATTTACCCCTTTTGGAGAATTTGGATCAAATAGACGACATTAGTTGGGGAAGTGGGGTCTTGGCATGCCTTTACCGAAATTTGTGTAAAGCCACTAAAGTTGATTGTATTGGCATGCCTTTACTATTATTGCAATTATGGAGTTGGGAAAGAGTGTCAATTGGATGCCCGGACATAGTTAGGTCCCGTGTACCTCGACAGGCTGGGGTAGCATATCCCCTTGGGAGTCAAGTATTGACTGGGGTAGATCCTTTGGCATGTAAATGGCTAAGAGTGCAACGGGGATTTAAAGATCATAGACTCGGGTTGGTAGTCATTAGGGACCTCTTAGACAAGATGGTGGAATTGCAATTCGTATGGCAACCATACACACCAAGTGTGGTACAACACCTCTCCCCAACATGTGTCCAAGACCAAGCCGAATGGACCGTTATTGCTCCGCTTATTTGCTTTGAAATGGTTGAGTGGCATTTCCCAAATAGATGTACTCGACAATTCGGGTGGCAACAAAAGATCCCTGAAATGGGTAGCACTTGCACCAGATTGCATGATATTAGTAGAAAGGGCGACTGGTCGACTAACTATGAGACTATGCATCAAGAGTCGATTGCTAAATGGGAAAACCGAATGTCAAAAATAGTGGAGCCGGGGCTTCCTTTTTGTGGTTTGATGAGCTTTGAGGACGAGTACTTTGAGTGGTATAATGCTATTACCCGTCGCATCATTACGCCTCTAAGCCAAACTGTGAACGATGACTATGAGAATCATCACTACTATTACCCAACCGCGGCGGACTTCCAAATACTAGTAAGTATTTGTTTTCTTATTTATATACAAAATTACAAATTGTTTAATTCATTCTTTCTAATATAGAATTTACTTAATGTACAAATATAATAAATTGATTCAGACTCAAGCAAACATGGTTACCTACAACACAACTGAGCAAATGATTTCCAACATGCCCGATGACATCCCTTTGGCTCAATATGCTATGATAGAGAAGATGCTGAACATGTCTCTCGATTCGCTTGAGAATACAGGACAAGGGCATCTGATCAACTACCAAGAGCCAAGGCCTCCTAGTCCACCAAGATATGACTTCCGTCACCTTGCACATAGGCAACAAATCATGACTCAAGAAAGTGAAGAAGCGGAGTCATCTCAAAGAACACGCAAGAAGGGGAAAAAACGCAACTAGAAAATATGTATTAGATTTCAAATATGTGTTGGTTAGATGGTTATGTTTTAAGAAAACTTAATGTTATGTATTGGATTAAGTGTAAGAATTTTAAGCTCCTTTTATATCAAATTTATGTGTTTCTTGAAAAATGGGTATGGACGGTTGTAGGTAGAAACAGGTATGGAAAATGTTTTAGGAAACTTTGTGATCATTGAGGTTAAAAAAAAAAAAATCAAAGAACTCAGTCGCTGAACCATTCAGCGACTGAGTACTTGAGCAAAATGACAGATCTTCTGCCAAGAGTCTGATTATTGACGTAAAAAAAAAAATCAAAGAACACAGTCGCTGAATGGTTCAGCGACTGAGTACTTGATCAAAATGGGAAATCTTCTGCCATGTGTCTGATATTGGAGGTTAAAAAAAAATCATCATAGAACTCAGTCGCTGAACCATTCAGCGACTGAGACCTTGAGCATGATGGGAGACCTTCAGCCAAAGGTCTGATATTTGACGTCAAAAAAAAAATACACCAAAGAACTCAGTCGCTGAATGGTTCAGCGACTGAGTGAACAGACATCAAAAAAAAAAAATTTGCTGACGTGGACCCATTTTTTGTAAATAAGTATGAAAGAACCCTACTTTTGTAAATAAGTATGGTTCAAAGCCTACTTAAGAAAAAAATTCCTAAATAGTAGTCTATCTTTTTCCTCAAGATCCTTTATTGATAAGCCATCCTCATATTCGGGTTCCTCAATTGGTAAGTCATCATCTTCTTCGGGCTCCTCAAGTGGTAAATCTTCGTCATTTGTATCCTCATCATGTGGGATCATCTCATACTCCTCATCGCTATCTGAATCAACAATAATTACTACCTCGATTACCTTATCCTCACCATCACTTCCCATGCTCACCGACCCATTTCCTTTCACGACTCCCTCGGGCACTACACCGTCGCCCTCATGACTCACTTCTTGTTCTTTGACCCCCACTGGGACGCCTATACCACCCCCTTCTCCTACCACTTCTTGCCAACCCACATGCTTTTTGAATTCCGATACAAGTCTAAAGTTATGGTGTGGAGGGTATAAGGGTGCTTGTCCCCCATAATAGTTTGGGTCATGGTCATTCCTAAAACGGTGGACATCCCTCTCATTTACTAGGGTGTACCTAAGGTTATCATAGGTCTAATTAACAGTAGGTAAGGTCATTATCAGTGCCCAACCTCTAATGAGATCATCGGCCTACCATTCAAGTCCTTCTCGAGTGCTAAGTAATTCCATATACGCCCTCAAATCATCGTAGTGTTTTAAACCTTCATAAGGATGCATCTTGCATTCAAATGGTGATTCGGACTTCATTTTCCTCTAATAACAATCAGACATACATCATTGAGGATAGGCTATAGATATACAACACAATTACAAGATAAGTTAACCGTTCCCAAATCCCACACTTATCTCACGCGCGACACGCTATTTTATACACGGCTCGACCGCTTTTTTTTTTGAAAACTTATTTCTATCGTTGGTCGACTCGCGGGCGGTGAATAAATATAAAGATATAATCACCGTGTCCTGTTTTCGGCAACGATCTTGTGGCGAAGAGAGTGACTAGGACCATAAAGCTTATATATTCGCGAGTATTTATGAGCCACAGTGTGAGTTGCTTCTGCTTCGGGCTTGTACTGGTATTTCCAAACTTTATTTTCCCTTGCGTACTTGTTCCTAACCTTTCTTTGGGTCGGCCCAGCTTTCTTTTGATGTGGCACTTCGTTCTAGCTTGGAACATATTGTTATTGCGTCTGGGCCTGGTTTCGGGGATTGGCAGTGGCGTGTTGCCACCTACCCTTTCATTTTGGTGGACTCGGGGTTTATGCTGGTGAGGATGTTCAATTTTACAATATGCTTTTATGGCGTCCCATTTGCAGTCTGCTGAGTTGCAGGCTAAGCTTCTCTGTTCTTCCGGTATCATTGTTGCTGGTCATACTTTTGATGATGCTCTGCGTACGTGTTTTTGATGAAATCACATGTTCTGATCTTCTATGCGAGTGAAATCGTTGCCTCTAAGCATGAATAACTTGACAGATATATATTTCGCGAAAGTTGCTGCTACATTATACTCTGTTTTATCTTCAACTCCGCGACAAGTGGCTTTATAGAAGTCTCAACCTAGTGCTCACTCCTCTGACTGGTTAAAAGCATTTCCTTTTTCTGAGTTGGGACAGACTATGGATGGGAGGACTTATGGTAATGTGCTTAGGTGTCGACTTGGTGTTCCGTTGTTCACGATGTCTAGGCCTTGTCGGCTTGTTCTCGAGTCTTTGATGGGGATGTATATGGTGATCATGCGGTCTCTTGTGCTGGTAATGTGGCATTAAGCATCGACAAACCTCGTTCACGTACAACACTCTTTTGGATATCTGCTTCCAGTATGGGATTTCTGCTAGTAAGGAGGTTGACATCGGTTTGGTTAATAGGCATGATCGATAAGCCCCTTCGCTCTGCGGATTTGTTACTAATTTATTCCTGGGACAGAGGGCGAGATGTGTGTGTGTGTTGATCTGACGGGATCTTCCTCATTGCCTAAGTCTGATTTTGTGCCCGGTCTTGTTGTCGTTGATGCTGCTCAACGTAGTGTGTCAAGTACCGAAATTTGTGTGTGGCGGCGGGTTATGGTTTTCTGCCCTTCTTATTCTCTTCGCTGGGGAAGCTAGATACAGATTCTATTGCCTTGCTCAAGCGGTTCGGAAGCTCTCTCTGTCGCAGGATGTCGTGGTTCGTGCTGCCGTTTACATTTTTATCAGACTTAGCTTTGTTGCTGCTAAGGGAGTGAAGGCTCAGATAGTATCAGACTTAGCTTTGTGATATGAACGAGACTGGCAACATCGTTTCACGACCTCCACATCACATAAAAGTTTAATAGATAATTAAATGAGAATAGATTTAAGTTATAAAAAATTTAAAGTCGTTTGACGGACTAGCAATTTATGAAGAAATCATTTATCATGAGTGATTATTCTTTTGGCGTATTTCTCTTGGTTCGGTTTGGATTTGAGTTGATTTGGACCACACGAACAATAAAATGGCCAACATTGCTGAACTCCTAAGGCTCGAACTCAAAATCTCAAGTTAATCTAAAACAACTGTTAGATAAAATTAAAGTCGATCCAGGTGCTCATAGGTAAACATCGATCTGGTAAATTTAACTATTGAAATATCACATGTAGATTTATTATTTATATATGCCAATAAATACTATCCATGTTGTTCAAGGTAAGTATAGAAAACAATAAACCTAGATTCATTTTACAACAAAGTTAGTATATATAGTACTTAAAAATTTAAAATACAACAAGTCAATACATAAGAATCGTAAGATTAGCACCAGAGATTAATTACACTTAATTATTGGACATTTTCCATGAGGAAAATACATCCAAAGAATTCCTTAATCTCTCAATAATTCTTGTAATTAAGGTTAATTAATTAATTAATCTGCTACCTAATTGTCATTAATTATGTAGCTGCTGCCATTGCTTCGTGGCCATGGTTGAACACATTGTTCAAAATCATGGCTAATCTAACTCCTCCTTGAGCAATACGTTTCATCACAAATGGTAGTCTTGTATTAAAGTACTCATCTGTACACCGACAAAATAAGACGTTCTTATACAAGAATTTATAAAATGAAACATACTCCATATCTTATGATTATTTCAGATTAATAATAACATTTGTTATGTTACATACGTGACCATGTTTTAAGTCGATATCAGTTGAATTAGCTAATTAAAACACATTTTTTAAAGCTCGTATCTTCTCATTTACATAAGTTTAACTAAATCGTTGTATAACTTTTGATACAGTTCAGAATTCGATTTAGGATATCATATTCTCCTATCTTAATTATAAAAACATTTGTTATGTTATAAGTGACCGCGTTTTAAGTCGATATCAGCTTAATTAGCTAATTGAAACACAATTTAATTTTAAAGCTCATATCTTCTCATTTACATTATTTTAAGTTTTTCACTAAACAATAAAATGAAATGTTTAATAAATAATGTTGCTCACCAGAAAGAGTGATTCCAGACTCCACGTCTTTGTATCCCCACTTACAAGCTATGTTAATGCTCTCTGTTGCGTACCTTTAGAAAAAAAAAAAAAAAAAAAAAGTTACACACGTCATATTAACAAATATTCCAATTTTGTAAATATTACCTGAGTAATAACCCGACTGCAATAGGTGGGTAGCTTTTCAATTCAAATACGGTATGATAACGTTCTTAAATATTAAGAGTATATATTGGAAATATTTTTTTCGAGTCTAAAAGTTAATTAAGAAAGAAGAAACGTACTTAGTTACGCAAGCATGAAGACTTGTGCAATCCGTCCATGATGAGACATCGTCAGACCAAATTCCCTGTACCATATAATACAAAAACGAGTCAAATAAAGCTAAATAATAGCGATTTCAGAAAATTTTCATTAGTAATGCGATAATATATACCCCTTTAAAAATTTACAGACAGTCTACTGTAAAGAAATTAACAATAAAACTACTCGTAATTTTTAACATTTTCGAAAAAATAAAGAAGAATATTCGCCTTTAGGATACTTCGATACATTAAATCGGTGTCCTGTCTCCATGTCTCCATAGTTGACGTAAAATGCAACATATTTTATATTTATAATTACTACTCCCTCCATCTCGAACTTGCTTTATTTTTTTCGCTCATAAAATAAAGCAAACGTAAACAATTTACTAGGACATAATAGTAGTATTTTTACGTGTGTATTTGAATCTTACATCAGTAAAGTTTCCTACGATGTCTTCGTGCAAGAGTTGTACGTCATTTTCATAGTAATCTTTCATTGCCGTGAGAATTATTTCTCTGTCCCATACCTACAATAATATTAGTCAAAAATAAATGTCACAATTATTTAAAAGTGCATATCTCATAATAAATAAATTGGGAAAAAAAAATGAAAAATTGAAATAATAATAAGGATGTGTAAGTGTGCAACATACGTGATGAAGATTAGATTTGTGCCTAAACCAACGTAAATTGATAGAATTTCCGCCTTTGTCTGTGGTATGAGCACAATGCATTGGCTGCGAGAATCGTTTAATATAATTAGTCGTATAATAAGACAGTCTTATGCAAGACGAACTTCTATACGAGACGGTTAACATAACAAAGTATATGAGAATTCGAACGTGTTTAACCTGATGAAGGTCACCCATGAAGTGTGACAAAAAGAGCAAGGCCTCGGTTAAATTATCTGCAATTTCAAGGAATAAATCAAGAATGATAATAAAGCTCAAAATCAATTGTTTTTTTTTTTTAGGGTGACAGGTCATGAGTATCACCTCTTATAACTTTATTTATTAGTTACGTCAGAATTTTAATTTTATCAACAAATTTTTCTATGTAACTAAAAGACAAATTTTAGAAATTCTTATACGAAAGAAACTATATCAAGTTAAAATTACACTCGAAATGAGGTTATATAATAAGCGATCTTACAACGACGATCGGAAGTGCCTTCACGGTAATGCTGAAGTTGGGAAGTGTAATTCTGAATTGCACCAGCAACACACATATCTTTCACACCATGAGTGTCATGACAGTCACCTAATAATAATAAATCAAATCATTAACACACAAGAGTAAATCAAACAATTAACACAAATTACTTCAATCCGTACTACGGAATAGTTTTTAGTACTCAAATCAAACTAAAATACGATATACCATATATGTAGCGCCTCATGCAATTAACACAAATTACTTCAATTCGTACTAGTTTTTAGTACTCAAATCAAATCAAAATACTCATATATATATGTAGCGCATCAGGCAATTAACACAAATTACTTCAATTCATACTAGTTTATAGTACTCAAGTCAAATTAAAATACGATACACCTTATATTTAGCGCCTCAGGTAGTTTTTAGTAATCAAATCAAATTAAAATATGATACAAAGCAAGAATCATCAGGAGTCTGAGTAACATCGATTATAAGAATAAAGACGAAGGGGATACGAAAACTTACGATTATAATTAAAAGAGCAAGAATCATCAGGAGTGTCAATGAAATGAAGAGGACTAGACCAACGATATTTGTACCAATGCCTTACTTGATCAGGCCATACACATAATGCTGATAAATTACCATCCAAATGTTCAGGTAATAAATTTTTTACTGCATGTAATGCCTCTGGCTCTAAGAGATTCTGTTCAAAACACATTGAACAATCATAAATACGACGTTTGCTAGTATAGTTGGTAAAATTATAAGAGATCGTATATTCTTCTACATGACTTTGTTTCAACTTTCGTCAGCATCATTTGTCCATGTGACTCACTTTATTTACACCAGAAAAAAAAATAAGACATCACATATTTTTCCGTTTCCAAGCTACTAATTTTGATAATTAGTCTAAATAATCAATCTACTAAGGTAAATTTAAAATAGATCCAATTAAGGAGAGGTTTTATTATATGGATTTGGTTTTTTTTGTGTTAATTGAGCTACGAAATCAAAGCACTACAACATAACAGATCACTAAGAGACATTTGAAATCGAGACATATCAATCTTAATCACTAGACTGAGATATTCTTGGTGTGTGACATTTTTTAAAATTGTACTTTTTAAATCCTTAATTATGTGATTATGTCCATAGCAAATTAACCTAATATTATTATTATGATTCTGATATTGCTAGAAATAAGAAATAACTTTTTTTTTTTTAAAAAAAAAAAGGCAAATTCACTATATTAACGTACGTTTTCTTTAAGATTACTTGGCTTATAAAAACTCTTCATACTTTATCATGGGGCCTTTTTTAGGGCATAAAGCTTCGTAAATTTGGTAAAAAAGGATGGCGTAGAATCGTAGATGGCGTATTTATCAAAATCAAATTACTAAGATTAGGTCATCTAAATCATCGCCTAATTACCTAGTCCAAAATCATTTTTACATAATTTCATGAAATCTACTAAAGCCCACTTGAGTACCGAAGAGCGAGTACTTAGTCTAGTGGTTAAAACTAAGGTATCGTGACTGTGACATTATGTTATGGGTTCGGAAACCCCCTTTTCATGTACTGGCCTTGTGTCTCATATGACAACAGACTAAGTGATCATGCAATTTCAGTCCAATTCAACCATATTAAATCGAAGAAATAATAAAACAGATATCATGACCACTAAAAGTAGTAAAAATCATCCCTATAACATTAGTGTGTTGATGTGCTACACTCGACTTAATTTTAAACATTTTAAGCAAGTAGATAAGGTACTATGCGATCCACTTCAAATTATTTACCCGTAAATTGATCAAATTCAATAAAAACCGAGAAAGAAATAAACCCGAGTTTAACAAGTATTTTACCTGAGCTATTTGGCAAGTAATGGTATGGCCCTCTTTGCTCCATGCTCGAGCACCGCTGACAAAGATCAAGCAAAAAACAAGGCAAGAAACAAACCTAGAAGAGCAATGCATTGTAGAAACGTAGTTTATTTTTGCAGTACGCGAAAATGAATACCCTTGTAGAAATTGTATTGTAATAATTGATTATTACAATATGTTTTATGTTATGTCTTCTTCAGATAGAATTAAAGAGTAACTACTTAACACATATACATAATATGAAATATGGTTGGTCCAACTTATATTATATACACAACACTTGTTAGATAGGATTACATTGAGTGCAAGTCTTATTTTTAGATACATTTTGAGTAATTATTAAGTTGTCATGTTTTACAAGCAAAATTTGGCATATTCTCCTATACTTGTTAGCATACCTATCTTTTAATTAATAAGTGTTAATAGTGTTTTTAAAGTAGAGTTTATGGCTTAACTTTGGCTTTACTTGTTACATTACGTATTGTGAAACTAACTAACTCTTTTTTATTTATTTTTATTTTAAAGAATCAACTAACTTGATGGTATTTGAGTTCTTATTGGAGTCGGGTCACATATTTGAAACCGAGTTGAGATCCATTGTTCCAGTTTTAGTGTCTAAGCTCGTGGTTCACTAGCTATCTTAAAACACATCGTCCTTAATATGATAGAATTGGTTGTAATTTCTTGTCACTCTTATATCTGGCGTAAGGAATAGATGATGAGGTCGACAGAACATATGAGACAAAATGAAACAAAGTATCCCCTACTAGTACACAAATTGATCTCATATAACATTAATCAAATGGTGATGGGTGAATGTCCTCAATTAGTGGAGGATCTTAGTTATGTTGGGAGGGGTAATACGACCCCTCGTAGATTTTTCATATATCTGTGTTATATATCATTCAACATTCGGCCCCCCTTATAGCCGACTCCAAAATCCGCCACTTGTCCCAATTGGACATCTCGTAAGTTGTAATATCCGACTATTTTTGTAACTCATTATTTTGGCCATCAATTTCCGAAAATATATGAACTACGTATAATATAAATTAATACCCGGTTGCAAAATTTATGAGTGATTATATGTTTCCGATTTTCCGTATCATCATTTGTCAAACTTTATAATGAATGTATAATGTGAATAAAATTAATTTTCTTTGAAATAAAGGGAGCAATTACGATTTAAGAACAAGAAATGCGTGCAAGTAACAACTAAGTCGTGTTGCGTACATGTATTGCTGACTTTGCTTATATAGAAATAAATTAATCAACCACACATGGTCCATATGTTAGGTGTCTCCTACAACCAGGATTAGCAAAGCTCACACAAAGTTTCACATGGTCTGTAGGTGTTAGTATTAGGTCTTGTTTCAGACGGACCATTTTCGTTTGAAACAATAAGACGGAATTTTGAGATCATGTTACAACAAAATATATCCACTTTTGGAAAACAATCTGTCATAAGTTGTTTTAGTAGCTAGACCATTATGGCCATATCTAGCCCTAAAGTGGTCTCAAAATTCCATCAAATTATTTCAGATAGAAAATTCCGTCTGAAGCAAGAATTTGCGACACAATAATTGTTCTCTAAAACAGCATAATTTATAGATGCTTTCGTAAAGATTCTCTACCCCCAGTAAACAAGGCTCCCTGAAAGGAGGTCGGATACACACAATCTAGTAATCCACCGCCGATTATTCATATTGGAGAAGAGAAACCCGTCATAGTATAGCATGAAAAATTCTCCTGTACCATAAAATTCTTCGATAAATTTCCTGTATCTTGCCGGTATAGAAAAATGAATTGTGTCAAGCTACTAAACCGAAGTTTGAGTGTTCATTACAAATTAAGCATATATCAACTTCAAAATTCATATGATCCGAACACAAAACCCGCTCAAATTCAGATGAAAAGGGCACAATGGGTGTAAGAGTTTCCTACACCTACTCGGTTCCTAGCTACACCGCTACACGCCTATACATAAACAAGGATGGACTTGTGTTAAAATAGCCAGTGAACACTAATGTTACCGAGCCAGATGAAAAGTGGGAACTGAGCCAATGCAATCAAAAGCAAAAGAACATGATGTTTGCCCGAGTCATAACTCCTCACTTCGGCATACAAAACCCGCTTCATAGTCTTCACCAAAAAGATTCCCATGCATAGGCAGGTCCAGGGTAACAGCACATAGTATGAATGTTTCCATAGTAGTCTCCCGAGGACTGCCAAAGAGATACCTGTAAATGCATACCCTGCATATGCCACTACATCCAACAGCGGTGCTTCTCCGCTACTTAGAGATAATAATGATAGCTTTAGTAGCGTGACTTGGAGGAACCAGCCTACCATTCCCTTCATGAATAGCCAGTTTACAGCCTCGGGATTAAACCTGAAATGTTTTTTTGCAATAAAATGTAGCAGTGCTATCAGAACGAGGAAAGCAACAACAACAAAAATAGAAAGACTCGTGTATCGGGACACGTCTTCAAAAAAATGAAATAAAAATACGAAATATTTAGAGAATCTACAGTGAAGTGGCGAGATGTTTAGACTTTAGACACATGAGGGTTAGATTTATCAAGAATGAGATTATCTGCATCATATATATACTTGTCTTTTTCTTCAATTTGGTCATGCAAGTCTCTCTTTCTGTCTCTGTTAAGAGAAGTGACGGATAAGGATTCTACACACACCTTTGAGTGCCATGTCGGACACAAGTATGGCCCCAAAACTAAAGACTCGAAGTAACATGGATTGGCAGAAACGATGAAGTAGGATGTAGGCACACAACAATCGTGATAAAATCAAACACAATTTCAACAAAAGAACATTCTTAAAAGTATGCAATCGTCAGCAAAACCACCACAGATAAGTCCTAATGTCCTGTAATGTTTATGGGATCTGCAAACATGGCAATAGAAAACAGGGTGGGGGACCTAGATGATGCCTTGTATACTTTCCCTACATCGTCTTGAAAACGACGAGGCCTACTAACTGTTCATACCTAACCTAGTATCTGGCACATTTTCATCCAGAGATGTACCATATAGCGCATCCCCCAATACACCATTTGCCAGTACAATTCCAATCCATATAGCCTTGTGAGAAGTATAGTCTCAGACACTAAATCACAGTAACCTGGACTTCTAAAATATCGAAGACAAAAGTAGATGAAACAAACACTTGATATAATTGTTTGATTGTTCCTAAATCTATAATTTAGTAAAAAATAAACTGTCAATGCCTACTATTCAGTAGATTTGAGATCCAACCGCATACTGAGTACTGACCCTACGATATACAAAAGTTGGTAAAAGAAGCATGAAACAATGCCTGATAACAATGTAATGTATGTGTTGTGTCAGCCAAAAACAAGATCATAAGCAAAAATCTTACTTTCCACTCAGTCCCAAGACAAGTCCAGCTAGAACAACGTAAGAGAGAAACGCCATAAGAGGAATGTAGAGATCCGGTGCATTGATGTCATAAATTGGAGGTTTGTAAGATAGTTTGCCTGCCATCGGTTCAGTTATCCTTGTCCAGTGCCCCTGCAACAAAATGAGATTAAAAGGGGACAAATGTATACAAACTTTCTGAGACAAAATCAACTGAGAAATATAAGTTTAGGAGCTTACCCGATGCAAAAAGGGAAATAGAACAACCTTCAATTTGTTCCTCACATAGTCATCATTCACTTGAAAGTAATATTGCGGATCAGCAAAATACCTACTTATCTGTTGAGTTTAATAACAGAGGACACCAGCTTAGTTTTAAATTTTCTTACTTAAAGAAAACTTGAATTAAAGAGTCACACTGACACCCATAACTGATCAATCACATTGAAACCCATAACATGATCAATCATACAATGTGGCATTGTAGCAGAGCAGGGCCAAAGAAATAAAGGCTTAATTGAAAAGGGGAATAATTCATTGAAATCAGTTGCAATAACCTGTAAGGTTAAAGCAACTGGGTGTCACATCAGCATAAACTTCTCAGTATTCAGGAGTACTAGATAGGGATCAAAGTCATCACACGCAGTAAAGGAGTATTAAGCCAAACATTACCAAATGAGAAGAGGCTAAGATCGAAAGTTCCTGTCCCTATGTATCGTGGAATCTCAAGGAAAATACATTCCTGTTTAAAGCTTCTTTAAATAATTAAACCACACGTTTTCGCGACTACAATAAAATGACTGAAATCAGTTAACTCAGATACCCTTGAGTTCTTGACAATTTCCTTCATCGACCTTTTTTTAGGCCACAAGTTTTATGCTAGGTTTGCATCTACAATGAAATTCAGTTATAACTCAACTACCCTCAAGTTCTTGACAGTGTTCTTTGTTGATCTTTTTCTAACTTTAAGATGGGAGAATGGGGCCTTAATGTCGATCAAATGAGAGAGAATAAACACAATACATATACCGACTTTCTTTTAACTTCATTGAATATTAAAACATAGTATAAAACTTCCCTATGTACCGGATTTTATATAAGCTAATAGCTACACATGTAACAAGATGCATGTTTGTAGAGATATTGCACAAAATTCACCTATCGTAGTTTGGACCTTCAAACATGAAACACCTCACCTCTGAAGCACCAAAGCATGATTACATTATCTTGATCAATCTTACTCTTTATGAAGCTCAAAATACCTTTGTAACAACTAGGGGGGATAATAAGACGAGATAGATCGCGAGCAACTCGATTTCGGCGTGGTCAAAGCTCGATCAAGGCTCGGCTCAAGCAAGCTCGACTCAAGCTCGGGCTCAGCTTGATAATTTAACGAGTCAAGCCGAGCTAAGGCTAGATCGGCTAGAAAAGCTCACAAGCGGCTCGAACGTGTGTGATAAAATAATATCTTGGAATAATTTTATAAAAATATTTATCATGAATATATCTTTGTATAACCATATTAAATGTTCTATCAATTTATCCAATATTTTTATACATAACCTCTATATCCTTATATTGAAAATATCGAAAAAAAAAGAAAATTGATTATTTAACCATTATATATAGGCTCGTAATGAGCTCAATTTTTCCAGGCTCAGGTGAGCTCGAGATCGGCTCGAGCTCGAATTTTATTTTATGGGTACGATGCTCGAGCTCGAATTTTGTTTTACGAGTACAAGCCGAGCAATGCCAAACTCAGGCTCGGCTCGGCTCATTATGACCCCTAGAACTAATAACATTCACAAGACATCCCATTCAGAATAGAACACACAAGCATGCACGCACGCATGCATATATCTACAAACCAACTGGCTGCCTAATAGTTTCTACACCTGAACTCTTTTGATGTTTAATTGTCTGACTAAGGCCTTTTTTTAATAAATTATTAGGAGAGAAGGAAGGCGATGGTATGGAAAGAAAGAAGAGTAGGAATGGAGTAGTGATGTTTTCCTTCCAAATGCTTACAATGTTGGAAGGATTTTGTTTTGGCTTTGATCCTTCCGTTTTACTTTACGATACTGTCCGCTTTCTTTTCCCTCCAAATATTTCATCTAAAAAATGGGTAATGACTCTCAATTGACCCCACACTACTACACCCTGAGTCGCTGACTATGGGCTGCACTAAAGTAAATCTAGAAGTAAATATTGCAGTACAGCAAAACAAATGAAGAATGAACACCATGCACCATAAGAAACAGCAACACACTAAGTACTAAATTAACATTGAAATACAGCATACCCTTGCTCCAGCAATACATAAGGAAATTACCATATTGAAAGCTAAAGGGGCGAAAAAACAAAACTTCACCGGAATAGGAAATCATGAAGGTAAACAAATATAGCTTTGAAGAATCAGAGCATTACTCACATTGCTTTGCACATACTCGGAGCTTGACCCTAAGATTTTCTCCCCATATGCGCTCAATCCACTGCGAACCAATCCCGAACCAGGACCATAGAATGGATTCCCAAATGGATTAGCTTGGTTAGGATAGGGCGGTTGCTGGTTCCCCGCTTGCGGGCCCATGTGGTGCACAAACGGTTGTTGCCGTCCCCCAGGCTGACCTCCCATATTACTATACATATCCGCAATCTAGCAAATAAACCACCAAATAAACAATATCAAAATCACTTTTCTTCTGTATAAAATAGCAATTTTTCCGTAAAGCATCTCACTTTCTTATTACAAGACTTATATGAAGTCATTCTACAACTGAAATTGCAACATTCCATTTACCAATACAATCTTCAAGCTCAAGTTTAGATAAAAACTTTTCGATACAACAAAATAACTAAAAACAGCGGTCTCTCATTCATAGGCGAGGAAATTCACAATCATATCGCTTTCAAGTAATCAAATCACCTCAATCTTCAGGCTCAAGTTCAGACATTTCGATACAACATCCAAGCTCAAGCTCAGGCGATAACATTCCGAAACAACGAGATGATTTAAAACAGCGCAAGAACAAGAATAACATCTACCATTAATAAAGCAATAAATTCACAATTAAACAACTCAATTTCTCATATAATAAAATCATCTCAATCTTCAAGCTCAACTTCAGATAATAACACTCCTATACAATCAAATAATCGAAAAACAACGAAAAAACATGAAAGAACTTCTCTAACTAATTCATAAATTGATATAATTTACAATTAAACATCTCAATTTCATCGTCAATAATCGAATCATCTCAATTCAAGCTAAATTCATAGATAAATTTACAATACAAGCAAATAATTCGAAAATGTTGTATGAAATCGTAAATACTAATTTGTAAAATCTATATCAATATAAAGAAATTACCTGTTTTGAATTTGTTCGTATAGAATTGAAGTGTACTGCTTTCCACGATCTACAAATTTGATTGCTTGATTATTGCGTTTGATTTTCTAGGTTTTAGTGGTAATTATCGATTTTCGATCGATTTCTGGAAGAGCTATGAATTGAAGAGTATTACTTTGCACGAAATACTTTCCTTTATTTTACGGAATACTTTTCGTCACATTGGCTAAATTTCAATCGACGGCTTTGGTTACGGCAAACGCGTCATTCGGTTCGGGTTTTGTTGAATCAATGGTTCTAATTACGACAAACACGTCGTTCAGTTTGAATTTCGATTGGATTAGGTAAAGTCGGTTTAATTTTGAAATGGTATAGGTTTTAATTTTTTAAATTACTAGTAATTTGTAGATTATAAATCGACAACTCATTAATATTGTTGTTGTTAATAATTACTCCCTCCGTCAACCTGACTTGCGTCAGTACTTAGATCTTCCTTGTCAGTTTTATCATCGTCGTTCAGATCCAATATCGCATCACTAAAATCATTTGAAATGATTTCTTTTGATCAAAATTTAAATGATTAATTAGTTTCTGTAACTAGCTTAATTCGAAATAGTATTTTATAACTGAAACTAGTTTTGCTACCCGTGAAAATCACGGGTTATCTTTGGATATCCTTTGACCATTTTATAATATATTTTTCTTTTAAATACGATGTAGTGGGTACAATGTGATCAATTGGTATCTCCCTTTTTTTAATTTTTTGACTTAAAAATTAGTAGGCGTTAGAAATATTTATTGCCAACATGCCATGATAATTTATCCTTACTGTTAAAATCTTATCGCGATAAATAACATTTAAGGTCTTATAAAAACTTTTGAAAATTGAAGATCGGAATTACATTATATTATCTACATTATGCTCTTTTATAGTTTGACTTGTATATACAATGTTTAGAGTTATAATTAACATGTACACAATGTTTTATGTTTTGTGTTTTGTGTTTTGTTGTTTACTTTATTACCAACCACCATTTTTTTATAATTCAAAATTAATGGAATTTGTAAAAAACACCACGTTTAAGTAGTAATGTATCAATATGGATAATAATTTATTATTTGAATGGACAAAAGGAAAAGAATATGGTCGTATAAAGTCAAGGCAATGGTCTAGGCTTTATAGATCTTGAGATACAAAATATTAGAATATGAATAAACAAATTGATTATCATTCGATAATTAACAACGTTGTCGAGTGTTAAACCCCATATAGGAAAACAGTAATATCATCATGTTTATCCATTAATTCTTATAATTGATATATTTACTTGGACCAAATACCATCTTATGTTTTACATAGTTGAGGACAATTCACTACACCATAGTTGTATTTAATGAAGTAAACCATTGTTGTTCTTAAATTTTTCTTTTATATATACATAAAATGTACAAATGCACAACATATAAAGAGTACAATTATTAATAATAATAATACATATTACTTTGAAAATATGTTAATACTTTAATTGAAAATTCATGCTTTCATCTAAGTTGGTCAATTTCAATTCCACCATCCTCTACTCTGATCAACTTATATATCACTTCGTAACTAATTGTAATTACATGCATATGATAATAATAAAATTATCATAACTTACAAATTCTTGTTTTTACACATAAATCAATGATTGGTGTGAGCTATGATGATCGGTCTAATTTTTACAATTTACTCTCGTTTCCTTTGAATGATCTATCGTTTAAATTAAATAGTATAAATGATATTATGTAATAAGATAATAATGGCAAATGAAAAAAAAGGGGCGTATTAGAAGATTAGATACAAAAAATGAGTCGTGGTCCATTTTTAAGGTATATGTTCGATCTAATGTCCACGCTTAACTCTTGTGTCCTTTTGAATGATCTATCGTGTAAATAATATAAATGACAATAATTTGAAATAAGAAAATAATGGTAAATGAAAAAAAAGAAAAAAAAAGAGGTGTAATATGAGATTTGGCGAAAAAGGAGACGTGGTCCATTTGTGAGGGGTATAAATGTATAATTTATCTATCTAGGTATTCATATAAGACATTCAACTATATATATGATAATTTATAATCCCGTAATATTAAAGAAATACAAGCAAAGATGTTTATCAATTGACTCTCGTAGAAAATTAACAATTATAAAGTTGCTTTTTTCAACGAAGATCAAATAAAAGTCGATATCCATCATTAATGCATATTTTTATCCTCAAAGTTTTATCATCTTCAAATTTAACTTTCATAAAGTTTAGAATTTGATTACGCAAAAAAAAAACTGTCAAAGAGAAATGGAAGATTGAATTTACTAATTGTGGAGAAACTAAACTTACCACTGCATGACGTTGTTAGTTAGCTAAGCCTACGACTTTATCAAATCGTTTTCATTACCGCCTACACAATATAAGAAAAACAAAAAACAATACACGAATTAGTAATTGATGATTCAAAATTCAAAGAAGTCAAATAAACTACATAAATTTGTACCTATCACATGACTATTTTAGAGGAAACAAAGAAACAATGTTAAGTAGGAAAGACTAAATAACACTAACGTGTTTGGAAGTTGAATGATGTAAATTAACATTTGGTGACATCAATATTAATTAAGAAAAAAAAACATTCAAAAGTTGACATTCAAAGTGTTTTAGTAATGAGTTTGTTTATATAATCTTTATAGTGATAAAAATTATTGTAAAATTAGTATGGGAGATGAATGAGTGATGGTTTTGGCATTCAAAGCGTTGTAGATAATGAATTGTTTTATATAATATTAATGGTGATAACAGTTAAATGCAAACTTAATATGAGAGTTAAATAGGGTGATGGTTAATATACTTCAGAATTAGAAGAGTCGGCATTATAATACTACCAATGTAAACGCAATGGATGAAGACTTATGAGGTTGCCACATGCCATTCTAATACTACTCAATCTACCCTTTTTATATTATTGTATAGATAGATAATGCGTTGATGCGAATAGGTAGAAACGACGATTAAATTGATGACCGAATAAATATGATTTAATACATATTATGAGGTACTTCCTCCATTCAACTCCACACTACCTATATCATTTTTGCACAAGTTTTAAGACAAAAAATTAAAAATGATTAAAGATACAATATTTAGCAAGTGGAATTGTTTTATGGGTAATGATAAATACAACCCACTGGGTTGTATATAAGCATTAAATGAATTACTTAAAGTGGAATTAAATTAGATATGTTTGACAAAATTACGCGTATATCGGTGCCATTAATATTAAATATAAGCTTTTATTTCCTCTTTTAGGCTCTTAAATACAACCCAGTGGGTTGTATTTATCATTACCCTTGTTTTACGTAATTGCTCTTTCATGGACACGTTTTACTCTTTCATAGACATTTTTCCATAATCTTTCCATTTCATGCCCTTATTCTAAAAAAAAAATTATTCTATCTTCCTCTCTTCTAAAACTTAAAAACTAATATTACCAAATTCATCAAATCTGAACTTTAATTCATACATTAAATACCTAATGATCTAATTTTATCAACAATACATCAAAATTTTGTACTTAAATCAACTACATATTTACAAATTCAATTGGGGAAAATTTTACAATTAGGGTTCTAGGAAGAAGAGGTTGTAGAGGGTGGCTTGGGTAGGGCCATCTGGTCGTCATGAGGGGTGGGGCCGCCTGGTCGTCGTGAGGGGTGGGGCCGCCTGGTCGTCGGGAGGGTAATGGCCGCCTGATCGTCGGAATGGGAGGGGGTGAAATGGGTAAATCTATGTTGCGGTTGTACAGTATACTTGTACAGTGGGCCGTGGTGGGTGAAGGCCGAAGGGTGGTCCGGTTGTCTGGGTTCGGTGTGGATGAGGGTGGTCTGGCCGTATGGAGGAGGCAGCGGTGGGGGACGGCTTTGCACGGTGGTTGGCTTGTGTTATATTGGTGGTAGTTAAATGGATTGAAAATGAGCATCTTTAAATAATAGGGGTATAATGGTCATTTATGGCCATGATTGAGTAAATCATGTCCATGAATGAGTAAGACCCTTGTTTTATTAGTAATGAAAAGTGGGGTATAACCCAATAATTGGGCCAAAGTATAATTAGGGTGGGTTTTGACTTTTGAGGATCAATTAGAGTGGGCCATCAATGACATTTTTTGTAAATAAATTGTTGGGATAGGATAGAAGGGTCATTTGCATTTCCTTTTTTAGAAAGGTGTAGTGTGGAGTTGAATGGATGAAAATGGTATATGCGTAGTGTGGAGTTGAATGGAGGAAGTATTAATTAAGGTATAATAATGATTAATGAATTGCGTCATTAAGTAGTGGATTTAGAAGTTGTAAAGATGAGTAAAGGGAGGAAAAAGGAAACCAACAGTTTGATCGACTCGCTAGAATGACGTAAGTTGGTAATAAATGTTCAACAATTGTAACTAAATGATCGATCCTAGGTGGCAGAAGGTTAGCGTGTGCCACATGTCATATCAATAGAGGCTCAGCTAGCCTTTTTATATTATTGTAAGATAACCCAATAATAATATACTTAATTAAAATGAGATGAATGCTCGGCCAAATAATAGATCATTTTTACAAATGCACTAGCCTTGTTAGCTGGGCTGGAACGAGCTAAAGCTATGGGGATACAGAAGCTTCTAGTCCACATGGATAATAGTACTTGCTTTAGTATGGTCAACGATGATCAATTGTTGAGCAATAACTTAAAATTCCTCATACTCCGGTGCAAAAAGTTGATACATAATGAAGATTGGATCGTTAAAGTGGAGCATCGCTATCGTGAAGCTAATCGGGCAGCCAACCAAGGAATTACTTGTTCTTTACCTATTCTAATCTTAGACAATCCGCCTTTAGAGCTTCGTCCTATCCTTAGAGAGGACATTTTTGGGGTCGCTATTCCCCGTGTAATAGCTAATAACTAATTAAATTCGGAGCCTTGCCCCTCATTTGCACCAAAAAAAAAGCTCTAACAAATCAACATTAATAATACTAACGAGGAGTAAACCTTTCTAATATTTTCAGCTAATAAGACTTCAAAGTCAATTTGTATACTAAATTAAATGTTCCTTTCACTACACTATATATATTATAAATTGAAAATTAATGAAACAACATCAGAGTGGCGCAGCGGAAGCGTGGTGGGCCCATAACCCACAGGTCCCAGGATCGAAACCTGGCTCTGATATTACAGTGAAAGCTTCCAGCCATATTTTTTTTTCGTAGTGTAATTAAATGAATAAATGAGTTCTGACTTTTGAAGATACAATGACGGTATCACAGTGTAAGACGATATTACATAACAATTATTATATCTCGGTTTTGATGCCCTTTCTGCGGATATAATTTGCTTCTGGATCTCAGTTTCGGAATTAACGATGGGGTGGCAGGAAAAATTTATACATCTGTAACTCAGTAAGTTACTCAAAGGGAAGTTCTCTAAATTCAGTGCAATTTTATTTCATGGCAATAAATGTCACACATTAAAGACAATTAACTCTACTGGGTTCTAAGCAGTACATCATCATCTCAGTTTAAATTGCAGATATAACTTGCTTCTGCTTCTGCTTCTTCGTCTGCGTCTGCATCTGCATCCTGGTTTTTGCTCCGAAAATTTCTTCGAGAAGGGCTGCCAAGCGCAATCCACCTTGAGCTAGCCTTTTCTCCACGACTGGAAGCCGAGAGAGGAAGTATCCATCTTTGTTCCAACAAAACAAAACCAGATTAAGAGGTCGAGCTTCATGATAGCCAAACACAAATCATTTCCCGATTATGAATCTGTTGTTAGGGCTTCAGCTGTACTGAATCAAGGTTATGGTTTGTGAATTACCGTTTAGTTGAGTTCCATTTGCTGCATTCCTGTATGCGTATTCACAAGCCATATAAATACTCTCAGCTGCGTACCTGCACAAGTACCACCGTCTTAAGATGTTGATGGGCGACAACAGGGATAGAGTCGACAAAACTGCCTTGAGGCCTATGTGACCTAAACTCGTAATGAGACACCTGACACGAATGATTTGCTTGCCATGTCTGATCAGGAAAACAGCATATGTACTTACTGATTAGAACAAAATGAGCGGTGACATGCTTTCGAGGATTTGATCTCACTTAACCGGTTGTCCTGAATTTAGTTAAGAAGCTTCGTAAGGAACAAGAATCACATGCAAAGAGAAGCTGTATACACGCTAACATAGTTATATGCATTTCAGTTCAACGATCACGATCCTGCCACCTAGAGCTTTTTCAGCAAATATATCAACATATATTAATGTATATCATATGCAACTCTTTCTCTACTGTAAAAGACAACTAGGTAAATAAATTGTGTAGAAGGCAAAGCAGGAAACTTACAGTCATATTACTCTCGATTGCCTCTATCAGATTCGTCAAATTTGAACTGTAGTATCTCTCCAAGGCTGTGTCAATGATTTTATCATCCCATACCTATATAGTATATATGGATCAATGAAGACATCACTCGTAGAAAAAACACACAATTATTGACAGTGGCGGAACCAGGATTTAACGTGATTAGTTTACAGTATACTTGGAAGTTGGAAAAGTGATTGACATGGGTATTTTTTGCAAATATAACTGAAAGAAACGATAAAGAGCAGCTGATGTTAGCTGATAAATTCATTGAGAAGAGATAATCATGACCTAGGCTTGAACCCGTCAACATCAAACTCCCCTTGTGGACTTTTAGCCCCCTTTACGCAAAAAAAAAAAAAAAAAAAAAAAAAAGGATAAGAGCAATTGAAAGATTATAGAACGAAATGAAACATACACGATGCAAATTGGTTGTCTTATTGAACCAGTTGATAATAACCCGGTTTCCACCCAAGTCTCCGAGATATCCTAGATGTAAAGGCTGCAACGACGGCATCATACATATTATGAAAAAAAGTTACTACGCCAGGAAACAACTGAGGAATTCAGCACACCTGATGAAGATCGCCCACGAAATGCGCCAGAAACATGAGTGCTTCTGTCAAGTTATCTATATACAACATGATTTAACTTAAGTTAGACAAATATTAAACCAGTAGCAAGGTCAATTAACGGATATGTAATACTTTCGTAATCTGATTCTTTGAAATCGTATACTTTTTCAGAATCCCGTCAAAAAAATTTGAAAGCTGGTAAGAACAGTACATTACAGATGACTTACATTTGGAATAAGCTCCATAGTGATAGTTGGCTGACTCAAGTTGTCGTGTATAATTATAAATTGCTCCAATCACACATCTGTTTTTCTCATTTGCAGCATTGTGACAGTCTCCTGCTCGGTTACACGTTACAGGTTAAACTGATTACTAGATATCAACAAGCTCAACTGGTAGGATGTCACTACAGTGGTAGAATTAGAGGATCTTACTGCGATAATCAAAATTACACTCAAAGTCAGGAGTGTCGGCAAAATGCAATTCACCACTCCAAGGATAGACTTTACGAATCTCACGCAAATCAGGCCATGAACAAACGGCTGCAAGTTCGCCATTTGCAGATTCTGGCAACAGTTCTTTCATGGCAACTTTGGCTGCCTCGGTAAGATAATCCTGTAAGAAACAAAATAAAAAAAAGGGTCTAACGTAAACTGAACTGAAATTCAGTCCAAAAGAACAAGGTGTAAGTAATGTAACATCGACAAACAAAAATGAAAACTTCATCCCAAATAATACCAAGTTTGCATTATTTCCACTAATCCCATATGACTTCAATTCTCTCGAAGTTATCCGAAAACTACAATACCTTTTCGACCAATTGTTTTTTCAGATCTGTTTACTTCACAAAATGCTGAAACCACATAAGCCAACAAAAGTACTTCTTAGCATTTAAGTGCGGTTACATCCTAAAACTTATACAAAATCCAGCATCGACATTCTCATATCGAACCCCATTACTTTATCGATATTAGGCCAATCTAGCATAAAAAAAATGCTATTACAAACAAATTATTTCCTAGTACAACAAGATTAGGTTCTTCATTAATTAAATTACCTGAGCAATTTTACAAGTAGCATAATGTCCAGCTTCTCCCCAACTAAATATAGCAGGAATCAGTTGGAAGAACACCAGTGCACTAACAATCCAGTAAACATTTAACAATGCCATAATATTAATATCCTTTGCAATTTATGTAAAATAAAATACTAATATATGAATCTTAGTAAAGTTATTAACTTTTTATTTATATAATTTTTTACTGAGCTTTAAACAATAAACATTTTTCTGCCTTAACAACCATAATGCTTCAAAAGGAAAGGAAGTGTAATGATCATGAGGACAATAGTACAACATCTTTTATTAGTTCAAACTTCTAATTTCCGTACTACTACTAACTTAAACTAGGAAATCACACAAGTTTGGTGTTAATGGAAGGTAGTAATATATTCACACAAATATTATTATCTCATTAGAACAATAACTAATTATGATCACACATTTTATCATAGGGTGAAATTAGAGATCACAAATTCTCATTTGTAACGGGAATATCCGTCACATGTTTGTGATAGGTCATTTGTAATTCTCTGGACTTGTCTTATCTACACAAGTGGGAGATATTTTACCCGCTGAAAACTTGTGACGAATATAATAAGAGTCGAGGGTAGATGACTAGGCGTCACAAATGGCAGTAAAAGTCGGGTTTGACTTGACATATTATATAGTAAGAGTTGAGTTAATTTTGGATTTCGAACTATCTCAGATTTTCAGGTGTAGTGTTATCGCTACATGTTCATGTCATTATCTACCATTTTCATCCAAATTAGATTGGGTCGGAGCCAATAAGAATTCCGAATAGAGAAGTTTATGTGGACCAAAAATACAATTATACCAAACAAAAAGTTAGGAAGTAAAAGAAAAGAACACAAAACCACATTAATTCATGGACCAAGTTGTTTTGAGATGGTACACAAATGGTACGTGAGTCATAAGGGTCTACACCTGGCATGCGGGTCAATTAGGTCGGGCTTGGATTCGGGTCGGGTCAATTTCGGGTTTGTAAAAATGCAGGTCAGATGAGGTCATTATCGGGTCAACTATCATCAAGTTATTCAGGGACAATGATCGGTACGCAACAATAAGTATTCGGGACGGGTCAATTCGGCTTACCGTCCATGCTCGGGTTTTCAACTAGGGTGTCGCATCGGGGTACAGGTCGGGTTACTTGGGTTAGGGCGTCGGCCTATACGAGTCGAGCCACTTTTGTAAGAGTCTCACTTAATTTGAGAAACAACAACATATACGGAATAATTTACATGGACCTAATTGACTAAGTTTCCATGGTTCTAAATTACTGCAGTTTGAGTTTATATCGATATCTACGGAGTATATCTTTTCGTCCAGATCATACCCAAATCTTACCTCAGTATTGAGCTCAAGACCTGGTTTGTGTTTGTACCATTCAATCTAACTATATTGTTAGATGTCAAGTACGTCAAGCAAGGGTTGCAGAAGATGCTTAGTGAAGCGGTGTGTTACAGTGACGAAATGGGTAAATGGAAACCCAAGACACGTCTGATCCCGATCAACAGCACCATTGCTACTTTGTTCTTACTAGATTTGACAAAACTGATTTACTCCGAATTAAACTGACCTGACCTTAACCCAAAAAAATACCCGAAGAAAACCTAACCCGAAAAAATTCCACCTGAAGATGACCATCCTTAATTGCCAACTATGAAAGAAAAACATTACTATAGACCCGCAACATGAAACGACATTGAAAATGACATAGTTGGCCTGACCCATAACTAACAACCCAAAACCAACCAAAACTGACCTGTATGCGAACGACCCAACAACAATGTACTCATAAAGATCCGATCAGTATGACACCGTGTAACCACGTCTAACTCCTACTAAGCTTCCCCGTATGTGGCTCAATGAATAATTACAGGTACAACTGTATAAGTGCTGTTTTCTTAATTTTTGAAGTGATACAGAGTTGCAGACTGCTAGAATCTGTTCATAATATTGTACTCGTAGTATCTTTTCAACAGGAACAAGTACATGACGACCTCACAGCATCGCGAAACACAGATCATGAACAACGTGACTGATGACTCACACCGCCACATGAGATACAAAATACATTACACTAAAGTGAGTGGAGTTACGACGAAAAAAGATCCTTGATAGGTTTTTTCTATGTAAAGAGCGTCATAAGCCAACAAGGGCAGTTCTGCAGCTGATAGGTTTTGAGCACAATTCATGAGTTCCACCACTGAATGATTCTGCATTGAGTACGATGCTATGCAGTTGAGTCCGCCACAACAATATCTGTGGTGACAACAGAGAATCACAAGTTCAGTCATAATCACACACAGGCTGATATTTTCTGTCACTTTGGTGTTTTGACGATTTTGTGCACTTTGCCAACTGATACCGAAAAAATGAGGAAGTAATATACAAAAAAACATAATTTTACCAATGATAGAACCAGAATGGATAAGTTGAATTCTAACAACAGTAAAAACTGCTAATTATAGCATTTAAACAAAATCAGTCTAAAAAAAAAATTTCCACGGCCGCCAATCTTAATCTGGTCAGAAACTCCATTAATGCTTCTAACATTCAGCATTTAAACTCGCCAATAAGAGGTATAATAACTAAAATAAATGAATGTAGAGCAAATTATACGTAAAAGAGCAAACAAACTTAAAGCAAATAACAAGCATCAGAAAAGGTATTGAACAAACCTTCTTTTCGTACTTTAGATCCTTCGTAAGAAAACAATCGTACTGCATTCGTGTGAGTCACTTCTGCAAGTTCATCTTTACTCATTTCAAGCAGGGAAGCCACATAACCGAGAACATTATGGATGTTCGCCGGATGATTCAACATTTCTTTTGGTGGAACTGATGCATCCTTCACAACATCTGGCAAGTCACCGTTTCTCTTTAAGTTAGGAAATTCACCTCGTCCTTGAAGTTCAGGAGGAAGGGAAGGATCACCTTCCACGATAAACAAAGAATCGAAATCCACACTAGGAAGAGCATCTGGCGCATCGGTCTCAAGAAGGATTCTATCACACGGAACAGATTTCACCAACTTTTTCGCCTTTTGTGGTTTCATTGCCATAAGGAATCCCGAAAAGGAAAAATACCCGCCAAGGCTCGCGAATTGAGAGACCATTTCAGGCGAACCTAAGAAAGAATGCAGAAGAACTCCCTCGGGAAATGGGCCAGTTGATTTCATCACATCAAGGAGGTCACCAAAGGCCCGGACACAATGGACTGATGCTGGCCTTTTCAGCTCTTTGGCAAGTTCCAGCTGTTTCTTACAAACATCAACCTGATCACTAAAATTAATCGTTTTTCCTTTGGACCCTTTGTCCAGACCAATTTCCCCAACAGCAGCACATGGTGTGGACTCGAAGTACTGTCTCAACACGCTAAACCAATTTGGACTCCTCTCTGGAACCCACCAAGGGTGAACACCGAAACAAGGAACAACAGATGGATAGGAATCACTCATTTGCTTAACCAAATGCCAGTCTTCTTCAGAAGTTCCATTAACCGCGAAACTGACAACCCCGGTGTCAAGCGTTGAACGGATTACTTGAGGGGCAAGGCTAAATATCCTCGGGTCTTGTAGGTGACAATGTGCATCAAAGAGTTTCATGGCGCTCTCTCCTCCAACCCTCAAACTGTTGAACTGCATTAGCCTCACTCTGATCACTTCCGAGACGACCAATATATAGAAACTCGAAAATCTGCCTCCATATTTTTAACATTCTGATATCAGATAACCAAACATGATTCATATTATATACAAATTCTCATTTGAAACCATTCTATGAGTCGTTGCAATAATTCATCAAGATCATTCATAGAGCATTTAACTGTGGACAATACTTACTCGTCGGCAATCAGTACACTTCTCTGAAGAACACTACATTAGACAAGCAAGCAGTGGCTTAAGCAACATAACCACGAATTTTATATCGGGGCCGAAATTTTCTCAGTAGCGAACTGATCATGCAATAAGGTAAACTAGAATAAAACTCAAAATTTTTAACTAACAATCGTGCTTGGTAGCCCCCTTAGTTGCACCACTAAAGCTAGCATGATACCCAATAAATACAAATTCTAGAATAAGACCGTATCACAGTAAATGAATGATTTTTTTTTAAAAAAAGGACCGTGTCAGCGTGTGAGTCCGTCTTACACAATAACTACTGCAGTACTGCCCAACACAAAAAAAGTTCAGAATACCAAACCCCACAAATCAAATCCCTTATATGTTCATTTTTCATGGAAATAACTGAAAAAGGTTGGATTTTTTCAATTCAAAACAACAAACTACAAAATACCCAGAAACGTACATCAGTAGAAACATTAAAAAATTAGCAAAGAAACATTAAAACTAACAATTACAACAATTAAAAAAAAGTACTGTAATTTATTTATAACACTGAATGGAAATTGAATAAGAAAATTGTAGTTTATTGCATACCTTCAAGGCTATGATTTGATACTTTGATGTACAATTTGCGATTTTAATTTTCTAGGGTTACTTAGAAACACTAGATAGTGATTGAGTTGAATTTGGGGAAATTATTATTATTATGAGATAAACAAAAAACTAAACGCCGTTGCCGGGGATCGAACCCGGGTCACCCGCGTGACAGGCGGGAATACTTACCACTATACTACAACGACCTTGTTGCCTAATAATCTACACAACTTAAAACTTATCGCAACCTACTTTTTTTAAATCGGGTGTGAGTGTGTGAGTGCGTAAGAGCAGTAGTTAAGCAACATGTCTTGCTTTTAGACGGGTTGTCAAGAGCAGTAGTTCGTTTCTTCCCTCGTTTCTTTTCGGATAAGTTGAGTTTTCTTTCCTCTTTTCTTTTTTGGTTGTGGGTTGTGTGTTTTGTGTGGTCAAAAAGGTTATGCTCATTCATGGACATGATTTACTCAATCATGAACATAAATGATTATTATACCCTTCACATTTTTACAACCTCGTTTCTCACTATGTAAAATCTCTCAAATTACAATCCGTCTCCCTAAAAACCACCATGCTTCCCTTCGCCTCCCCGCACTGACCACCTACGCACCACCCCTGTCACCGTAACCTGCCGCGCTCACCTCTGTTACCGTCATCAGCCAGGCCGACCACCTGTATCGAAACCACCCTTGTAGTCGTTCTTTGCCGCCCTGGCCCACCCATGTCATCGTTCAAGCCTCACCGGCCATCTACACCGGACCAACCACGCCGATCACATGTGGGTACCCAACTAGCTGCACCGACCACTGCCTATTGTTTACTGATTCTTTTTATCGGACAATTTTTACTGATTTTCACTTGTGAACCTTTATTAATTGGTCATGCTAATAAGTGAGTGAATAGGAGAGAGTATTAAATAAGTTGTAATAACAATGCGATGAGGCGAGGTGGATCCACAATCCATAGGTTCCACGATTGAAAGTTTGAAACCACAACAGTACATTACATATAATAATCCTTTTAACTTTACCATGAGTAGCACAACTTTACTTAAATTTGTAATAAAAAAAATATTTGAATAAAAAAATCCCAACTTTTAAATTTAAAATTCTAAATAATATCATTCAGCGAATTGAAATTTACGAATAACTGAAATCTTATAAAATCACAAATATTGGAAATAAAAATAGTCATATATATTAAGATGGTATTTGGTTGGAGGTTTTGGAATGAATTGAAAATGAATTCAATTCATTCTACTGTTTAGTTGGAGGCTTTTGGAATGAAGTTAGACACCAAAGGATTCTAACTTCATTCTTACCCCTACTACTACCACCACCACTACTACCACCACTACCACCACCACCACCACCACCACCAGCAGTCACCACTACCACCACCACCACCACTACTACCACCGCCACTACCACCACCACATTATTAAACCAAACACTTATGATCAAATATGTGGTTATAACTCAATACCTCTATGATATTAGAATCTATTTCAATTCATTCCAACACTTTGAACAAAACTTCCCCTAATGAGTCGTTTGGCTACCCATTAAAAATGGGTAAATTAGAGTAAATGGGGAGTGTTTGGTTACCAAAAATCACATGATTTTGTTTTTTCCCATGCATTTTAAACTCTTTCATAATGGAGGAGTTTAATCACCTAACCTTGTAGGTAATTGTCAACTACTCAACCCTAGACCTGGCAAACGGGTCAATCGGATCGGGTTCGGGTCAGGCCAATACGGGTCGCGCCAGTTCGGGTCTATCATATTATCGGGTCGGGTCGGGTTGTTTCGGGTTTCAGGTGATTTTCAGGTAAGTTGATCGGGTTAGGGGTGAACAAAAAGTGGCCCGGACCGGTAAATCGGATCGACCCGGAACGGCCGGTCCGGTCCATACTTAAAAAAAATTCAATTTACCCTTTAAAATAAGGGTCGGTCCGGTCCAAACCCGGAAAAAACCGGACCTTTAGGGTTCCGTTCCGGTCCGGTCTGATCCCCCTCTTAACCGGTCCGGTCTCCGTTTTGGAATAGGTGGTTAGCCGGTCCGCGGGTTTATCCCGTCCGGTCCGGTCCGGTTCCGGACCGGTGAACACCCTTAGATCGGGTCAGTTTTGGGTCAACGGGTCGGGGTATTTCGGGTCGGGTCATTTTCGGGTTAATAATTAAGAAAAAAAAGGTGCATATAGTCATTTCAAGTGTTTTTTGTTCAATTAAAGTTATATTTTTTCGGATCCTTATGAGGGGGCGTAACGCATCATAACCTTGCGACGGATCGCCAGTCATAAATGAGAATTTGTGTAATGATTAATGTGCTAAAAGCCAAAAATGTCCTAGGTTTGTTGCTTTGGAAGTTTACTGACCACAACAAATGCAATTATTTTCACCTTTTTATCCTATCCCCAGTGTACCTTCACCATCCCCACGACCCCACCCCACACACACCTTTTTGTACCCCTTTCTCATTGTATTTTTTAATTCTAATCTTAATTTTTTTTTTTCGACTATAACTTTTGTTTGTCTATTTATTCATTTTATTATATTGTTTTTTTTTCAAACAATTATATTATACCATGTTTTTAAAAATCTGGTCAATAACTTTGAGAAGTGGTAAGATATCATAGAATCGAAGATAAGAGTACATTATAGATTTATAGACGACTTAAACTTGGAAAAAGCTTCAGCTTTAGATCATGAGCAATAGAAAGGATAATATGATTCTCTTATTTTTTTTCTTTCTTCCTCTATTTTGAGTTTTTTCCATCAAAAAAATTATTATATAACTTATAAATTTTAAATACTCAGAAAAAATACATGTAAACTCTAATTACTAAAAGGGTATGAGGTAATAGGTACGATGCGTAATAATTTTTTCCCTCTTTCATCCTCCTCATTTTCCACTAACTACTAATATGTGGATTATGGGTAATAATGAGACGAGACAGCTCGCGAGCAGCTCGAGATCGGTTCGGTCAAAGCTCGTCTCGTGCGGGCTCGGCTCCAGAGCTTAACGAGTCAAGCCGAGCAAACACTGGCTCGGCTCGAAAAGCTCGCGAGCAGCTTGAACTTGTGTAATTATATAAGATATTGCTCTTATTTTATAAAAATATTTTATCATGGTTATATCTATGTATTACATATATCAAATGTCTCACTTTTTTGCCAAATATTTTTACATATAAACTTTGCGCATTGTTATTGAAAGTATCGGAAGAAGAAAAAAAGTCAGAAAATCAACAAATATATAGGCTCGATTTGAGCTCGAGTTTGGCTCGAGCTCGCGTTAAAGCTTCCAAGCTCGCAAGCTTGATAACGAGCACATTTTTTTCAAGCTCAGGTAAGTTCGAGATTGGCTCGAGCTCGAGTTTTAATTTTTGAGCACAAGCCAAGCAAGGCCAAGCTCGGGCTCGGCTCGGCTCGTTATCACCCCTAATGTGGATTATACATAAGATGTATTGCCTCCAAGGGTATAAGTGTAATTTTTCAAAGAGCTCAAAAACTTTACAACTTTGTTTGGAATCTTTTTTCTTAGCAACAGAACTATAGAGCTCAAAAACGTTTTTGCGATGCTCAGAAAGTCTAATTGCTAACATACTCGGAATCTAAGCGGATAGAATTATAGACCTTAAAAACTTTATTACGATGCTTAAAAAGTCTCAAATAGTTAGGAACTAGGAGGATTAAACATAAAATACTTCATTAGAATACTCGTAACTTTTTAATACGAAAGTATCTACACAACTCAAAAGAAACTTAAGTAGAATATCCATATTTTTATTTTGCGATACTGAGGTGTAAAAAAACATTACTAGGATACTCATAATCTTTTTTCAAAGATAATAGAACTATACAGCTCAAAAACTTTACTATTATACCCGAATCTTTTTTCAGTTGTTAAAACTTTAAGACGTGCTCTTTCACATACGAATTTTACTCTTTCACATACACCTTTTACAACTATACCCTTATCATATTTTCATTCCTTCATGCCTTACCAACGATAAAAACTTAATAGAACCCACCGTTGTAACACCCTCAAATTTGCGGAAAGAAAAAAAATAATTTAACTAAATAAAAGATGAGAATACGTTTCTAATAGGTTCACTGTAGTGAAAATCGGTACATTTTAAAATCGGAACCTACTATTAAATATATTCATCATAAGAATGTGTCTTAAATAAAAAGGTTCATAACAAAAAGGAAATAATGTTATACATAAAAAGTATCTGAAACGGGAGACATATCTCCCGTATAAATACAGAAATAAAAGAGTGTATAATAATGTACAATCCTAAAGAACCGAATATGGGTCCAAGGTAAATACTTCGCTCGCTAGCTCGTCAATGTACCCAAGTATGCATCACAAACCTGCCAACCGCATTAAATATAAACACGGAAGCCACAGTCAGTGGGGAGTAACTCCGAGTTCTCCCAGCCACGAAATGTCGAGTTTAATAAAACATGAATAACATAAAAGAGATGTATAAGGAAAATACAAAACTTAACATATACGATATGCTTTTTGTAACAACCCAGTTTCTCAAATGACTTAAATAATAAAAATGCGGAATAAATACTAAGTCACAAAAATCAGTAAAATTTAAAACCGTCAACTCAGAATGAGTTGCTTCATAAAAACTGGATGTCAAAACATAATACAAAGTTTGCTTACTGAATTACATTAAAATAAGGTTGGACAGTATTAAGATTTTGTTACAACAACTTATTAAAGATGAAAATTAGATAACATTTCCTCTCGACAAACCCCTTCCTAAGTTTCGGTCTTCAAGATCCAAGTCACCTGAAACATTATTAAAATAAAACTGCCCCACTTAGTGGGAGTAACCTAACCGTCCTCTATCAACGCCCTCAATCATGTAGAAAATCAATAATGCAATTAGGCGGTCAAACATACAACTCCAGTCACATTACAACTTCGACACGTACACCATGTGACATGTACATGAAGTAGCACATAAGTTCATGTGAACAATTTACATTAAGCATGTGACATAATGATCCCGAGAGCATAACAACATAATTTAACAACCTATTACATCAAACCTTCTTTATCATCAACATAAGATAAGTTTGAGTAGGCGTCATGTGAGTAAAAAGTGTAGTCATTTATTTTAAAAACATTCATCTCTTTGAAATTAAGCACGGGACGTGACTACTAATGTCTCACGCGTACTCAAGGCTTGCATCTCACTTTGAGTACGAATGGGAGCATCAATCCCGCCGATCACACCGATACTAGGAGGTTTACATCTCACCCCTAGTGCTCAATAGGATCGAATCACTAAATTGACTTAGTTTAACAATCGGAATCGTGGGGAAGAACAGACTGCTAATGGATGGTCTCAGAGGTCACATTTAAGTGACATGTCCCATACACTTCGAGGCACCAAGACAATCGCAACTGTCAAGGTCTGCACACGATCGCAACCGTGAAATAATATTAATTGCCAAGATATCTGAAAGGAAGTAAAGCTGATCAAGCTCCTGTCAATATATGCGCATATACCCACTCCACAACTCCTCGGAACACGCAGCTCCTTAGTGGCAGTTGGTCGACTACTATCCTAACGACAATCCCTCCACACGCAGCTTTGGGATGTACTGTCCATACTCATATAGCATAAGCTCTCTGAGCAATCTCCCGTCACGTCGATCCCTAAACCGTACCAAGATAGCACCCAACACGCAAAACAAATGACTCATATATGTCTAAAAGATGCGATGTTACATAGATATACTGACCGACCGGAATATTACCAATACATTGGTATCTGGCTCAGAGGTCCCATTCAAGGGGCATACCCAAGATAACCAAAATTAGCATACTGACTCAGAGGTCCCGTTCAAGTAAATAATATCGGACCTATAAACTCATGCAGGTGCTAGTCCAAGTTAATATACATACTAACTCATAAGTGCATTAACTCTATTAGAGTTTCATAGGTATTAATCTTAATCGAGTAGTTTTCGCATTTGAGATTTGGTACATTTTCTTCAATTAATAGATTAGAAACATAATTCATTATTTCTAGTTCATTATTCGAGAATTAATATTTCTAGGTATTTTATTCTAAGTATAAATTTACTTTGACTTAGTAACTTTTGACTAATTAATTAGTCAATGGTTAACCAAGGTCATCATAGTCAACTCACAGCTTAACTAATATTTTAATTAGTCAAGGCATGACTAGAGACAAGTCCCTAAGTGAGTATTTAATATTTCACTGATGTCCTTATATTATAATACGGATTTACTCAAAAATTCGATGGTAAAATGAGTGTTTTAAACTTAAAACTTTCAAAGACATTTTAGTCCAAAATTTTACTAAACTCATAAAGATCGTTAGAATCGTCTTTAGACCTTGTTAAATTCCTTAAAAGTCTTTTCAAAAATGGTCTTTGAGATAAGATACAATTAAGCTTTTAAAACAATTATTAAATAACTAAGTAAGGTAGTTTAAATCATAAAATGAATATTTTTATGAAAATAGTTAAAAAATATATTTTTGTATTCTCCTTTATGTATTGAACTTGTAATTATTTTATGGTTATAATTTAAATTATTTTAAATCAAAAAGTATTAAACTCGTATTAAACCATGAAATCAGTTGTTTTGTTTATTTTTGAAACAGAATCAAAACTTAATATATTTCAACGAAACTTTGCATGCTGGTTACTAATGAAATAAGTGAACTCCTGTAATTATTTCATAATTTTTAAAAGACATTATAATTTACTGAATTTCGTACATTATTAATACTTTAATAAATCTTATAAAATAGAAGAAAAATCGTATCGATGCAAGGTCAGAGCCTAAAAATCCTATAAATCAGTAAGTACAACATATTAAAATTTCAACTCCATGAAATGTATGAAACAGAACGAGCATAATAAACAAGTTTCGGTATTTTCATAAAAGTTAACATACACATATCATTTTCCATTTTGACCTTGTTTTAGTGGATCTAACATGTGAGTATCTACTAAGTATTTTATGTCTTTAGGTATATTTTTCATGTGAGGTGATAACACAAATAGTAGGAACACGCATATATTAAAGACATGTACACTTCTCATGATAACTTATTCTAGGCTATTATTCATGATGATCATTGCATGTAGCAAATAAATCTTATATTATCCTAATTACATACTTGTTAGAATAACCTATTCTACCAAGATTTGTTTATTCGCCTCCTAACTAAATTACTAGTCTTCTACAATTACGAGGCAAAGGAATTAGGTTAGGTTACCTTAGAGATTTTCCGGGTCTTGGATATAATCAAATATGCTCAAATCAACTAACTCGTCCTCCCTCTTATATTTTTGGTTTCATGACAAGAATGAAAATAATAAACAAGTTAGTAATAGCTTACTTAATTAATTAAGGTCTTTATAATTAAAGAAGTGTTTAGAAAAGAAGAGATCAAAATTATACAAGTTGAACTTAGGATTTGAAGTTACAGAAAGATAAGTATAAGTAATGTTGGATGAAGTTTTGAACAAGTGAGGATGAATGCTAAATGAAGTAGAAAAATTGTGAGCAAATATGAAGACAACCCCCTTTCATTTATGCTCAAAGTTTACGTAATATTTGAGCATTCAAAGCTGAAATTTATTCACAAAGGCCAAATTGGTGGGACAATGTAAGAGATGGTGAAAGGCATTAACAATGACAATGTGTAAGAAAAATGTAAGAGACATGTGACTCTTGTATTGGGGTAAAAGTGAGTAAAGAATCAGCCACTTTTACTCAATAATAGAAGATGGGTGAATACATTTTTATTGGTTTTATAGGAACAAGCATAAGAGTAGTTTGAGTGTACATAATAGATCTTATTAAGGCAAGAGCAACAACCGAGCAGGTCTGAAATTTTGGTATGATTAATGGCAACTGAAAATATTACCATTGCGTCGGGCTCGGAAAAATAATAAATTTAGGCTTTTGTTTCGCCTTAATCGGAGTTCGAATGAGGAATTACGAGCCAAACTACGAAGCCAGATTAAAGTTACGCGGGAATGAAAAATCGTAACTTACAATGATTGTTTCGAAAGCTACAAAGGGTATTAGATGAAATTTCAAGTTTCTCTTCTAAAATTATACTGTAATATTTAAGAGACTAATTATTCCGTACTCGGGCAAAGCTATATAAATAAACTATTAAAATTTACGGGGTGTTACACTTTTCATGTTATGAAACAAATAACTAACATATAACCTAGCATATGAAAGCTATCATGTGAAACCGTTAACAATCTATAACACGAGGTAGGGAAGCTGGTATGCTAGCTCAGAGGTTACCTTTAACATGGCCATGATACACTCAAACCCTAATCAAACATAATATCATGTGAATCAGTTAACAACCGGTAATCCAAACTCTATCAACCTTAGCCGGCTTGAATCTCACCTTCTAAGATTCATAGAATCATCAAACATGAAAGACCAATACGTCTAGAAACAGGCATAAGTTCTTAGTACGGCCAATAGTCGACTTCTGTAACTCGAGGCTATACCACAAGGTAGGAAAACATCCTAGTCCTAGACTGATCAGACCTAGAGACAACAGCTAACCCATTCCCTGTCTCATGACCAAAAGTACATGAGAATATCTACTAGGCGACCCCCTAAGCAGAG